>JASAMX010025214.1:0-13731 GCA_030248175.1 Microlaimidae sp. YZB2_3
TTTAAGTGCAGTGCTATGACCCCTACACAATTCAACGTTGTCTTTTAACTATTTACAACTACAATTTAACGCCCGACCACTTAATTCGACCCGTTTTTACCTACAGCAATATGTGTGCCGAAATTACACTATTTTATTTTATAACGATTGCTCACCACAGACGCAACGTAGAACCACGGAGACTAAAAATTCGAAAAATAGACTAAATTTTACCAGGACAGTTTAAACCAATTTAAACCAACTTATTACGTAATCATGAAATGCCCATGTTCTAAAAACGAGTAACAATTTTATTTTTTATAAATCACACAATTTCACATAAAAATATCATAACGTAACAAATAAAAAGCTCACGACAATCATCTACATATAACTAGCTCTCATTTGAGCTATCAAACGTCGTATTTCGTCCAGGATTACCAAAGATATAGTCCAAAATCAAAAATGCCCAATTTGGAAAAGTGCCGAAATTAAATGCACTACCCTATCGTTACAAATAATAATTCAAACGGTGTTTGGAAGAAATATCTGATACAAAAGATCTTCAGAAGAAAATTTTTTCTGGGCAGTAAGTTTTTCGGCATTTTATAAAAGTTCTTAGTTTTTTAAAAAGTTTTTATGTTTTTCAGCATTATTTTCAGGTTTCGCTTAGGCTTAAGAAAAAGTCTTTTGTTATGAATTTAAAAGTGTTTCTGAAGATATTATGCAGAATTTATTTTTTGTAGTGCCATTTAAACCTGATACAACAGAATTACTAAGGAACTGGCTTGATTTAATACTTGAACATAATAAAAGTATAAAAGTGTTTATTGCACAGGTTTAAAATATTAATCAAAAATTTTGCAACACAAAACCATAATAGATACACTAAATTTAATTTAATTTTTTTAATTTATGATAAACGTTTGCACAAATTTTTGCGGAATGATTTTTTTAAGAGAAAGGATGATGTTATTCAAACAAAACTATTACTTTTAATCCACAAATTTACATTATTTTAGAGTCATATTACATTTATTAAAAGCAGAAGATAACTGAGAAAAATCTTTTTATACTAAACATTTTTAAAACAAACTACAAATAACACCACAATCTTTTAAATTATTCATTTTCCAGTCCCTGGCGCTTTTTAAAAAAAGTTAAAAACGTGTCATTTTTTGTGAAGGTCTTTTTTGTGAAAAAATATAGCAATTAAAATCTATTAATTTGCATAAGAGTTTTAGAAAAGCTCTTGAGAAAACATAAATTTACATATATGTTCAGCATACACTGGTATTCTGCGGACTGGGACTTTTTTCACTGAGACCGATCTCTGATTTTTTTAATGAGACCGGTCTAGATAAAAAAACAGTCCCAGTTTGCAGTAGACCGGGTCTAAGAGTTATTTAAATAGGGAATACCAGTATCAAATTTTATTTTCTCTAAACATTTACAAAACGTCAAATCTTTCGAACATTCAGTTATTCAGAGCGTTTCTGGAGTGCACTGGAGGGAGACTGAATGCCTGGATAACGACACATTTCACCACAATAAATAAATTTCACCAAATTTTCGTAAATTTGTATACAACTCCAAATATTATGTCAAACGGAAACAAATTTGTTAAAAAAACAAACAAACAAACCTAAATAAAAGTTTAAGCTAAACTTTGAGGAAATATTGGCAATACAATTTTTTTTATAAGCAAATGCGGGCGGAAATTACATCAGTATACAATTTAATAATGGTATTTCTTATTTTCTGCACAATAAATAAATCTTAAGTGATAAATAATTTACATACGATGCCGTTTAATTTGCTTTGGCATCGTCATCGCGTAGTTGATTGAGCATTCAATGATGTTCAGTATTTTGGTGTCGTTTTTCAACGAAAAACTAAGTGAATTTAATAGTTGCGAATGCACTTTTCAAACCTCAATCTCACTTGCATGAGATTCAAAAGTACTTTGCACGGTAACTTATAATCCAAAAATCAATAAAAAATAACAGCATAAACAATTATTCATAAAAATGAGTTTAATTTCTGATATCTTTATAAAAATGTTTGTATTTTATATAAAAAAAAAAAAAACTTAGTAGCTGCAGAAGACTAAAAACAACAAAAATTTAGCGGAAACTGGAATAAACTTTCATTATTTAAATAAAAATAACAAAAATTGTGAAATTAGAATTTTTGTTACATGTTAACACAATACAGTTATTACTGAAATTTAAAAAAAATATATAAATTGTATGAAAAGAAACTGTTCGCAAAATAATCGACTGTTTAATAATCGTAATATTTAATTTATTTAAATGTTAACAATTGAGTGGGTTTAACATGTTTTTAAATAAATTGGGTGATTTTATTCTTCCATGCTCTGTTTAAAAAAGGAAAACGTTATTTCGGAACACTATGATCTTGAACACTTGCTGTTGTTTTTTTAATACGCAAGTAATTTCAAAACTGGATCTGAACCAAAAGGAATATCTAATAATTTCGTTTCATAATTTTGCCTGGCAAATAACTAAAACTCAAACGGCCCAATGGCAAGATCAATGTGTGGTATTAAATGTGTAGAACTATATGTATATATTTTAAACGTTTACTCAAAATATAATGCGTATGAAAGCTTATTTTTCAGCAAAACCCTCAAGCGGTGAGCCATCAGAATAGCGTGCTTTTACTGCAAACCCCGACGAAGAATGACAACTGATAAACCACCAGATTCTACAAGTCCTAAACGCCGTTCAACCTTCCTGGAAAAACTCAAAAGCTATGAGCATATTTTTGTTCCAAAAAAACCGTCATCGATAGGTCAGTCAGCAAAACAAATTAAAACTTAAAAAAAATCTAAGAAAAGGATTTGTTTGTTTTCTTTAAACAGGTCCAATACACTTTATTAAACCTCCAATGTCAAGTATACTCTTAAACTTATATTGCTATGAATATGAAGACCACATATTTGTTAAATTTAGTTTTAGTATGTTTTTTTCGAAAACTCAACATGGACATTCTTATAGGTACTGGACAACAGATCTACATCTAGGGCCGAAATTTTATTTGTATTGAAACTGCCTCAAAATAAGTGGTAAAAGATATTAGTCGATGAAGACAAACAATATCATTTTATATTAAACCGTTAGCTTTTTACGTACACATAGACAACTTCCTGATGGACAATAAATTCTTTTCCGCCAAAAATAGCTAAAAACATGTATTCGTCGGTTTTTAATTGTGGAGATTGTAAATTAAATGTCAGGTCTCAAATTATACAACATCTTTGGAAAAAACATTGAAAACATTGCATCGAGAACTTGATGAAGGACAGTAATTTTTTGATTATAAATAATTTAAAACTGTTGTTCGGGATGTTCTGGTTGTATAGATTTCAAAATCAATATTAATTTTCATATAAAATTTTCAGTTCACTATAGGCATCTTAATTTTACTTTTACAAAATAGAAGGAGCCAAATAAAATCAAAAAAAAAAAAAATGTTAACCGTTTGGATGACACGGGCTACTTGTTTCATTAGATAACGCATTCTCCATTAATTTGCGTAAATTGAAATGAATTCTACTCTTGAAAATATAAATAAATTACTTTTAGCTATTATGATGGCCTATTCTGTTGTAATTTCTGCCAATTTTAAATTAATATCTTACAAAAGAAACAACAAAAAAAAAAAACAAACAAACACCCCAACAAACAACGCAGAAACAAAAAAAAAACACAAACAGACAAAAAACAAACACACACAAAAAAACACAAAAAAAAACAAACAAAACAAAACACACAAACAAAAAAACAAAAAAAAAAACAAAAAAAACAGAACAACAAACCACAAAAAAAAAACCAGCCAAACACCAAAAAAAAACCACAACAAAAAATTAATCTTAATCTTGAATCTTTCTTTTAAGCGGGCGACCAAGGGGCCAGAAAGAATCCCAATAACAAGAAATAAAGAGAAGGGAAACAAACAAGACTAACTATCTGCGCCAATAGACAAACAAGCGCAGAAAGTCTTTCGCCAGGGGCAAAAGGGATTAGAAGATGCACCGAAACTAAATCTGCTATGAGGGAAGGAACAAAAATCTAGTCTACCTAAAAAAACCCCTCGACTAAGGCATCCGCACATTAGATATCAAGACCCGGCAAAACACAAAAGCACCATCCCTAATATAAACAAGAAATCTAAAAAAAGCGCTAAATACAAAAAATAACCTAGAGACTAACAAACGCACAAAAAAATAACCTCAGCGCTTATAGTATACCTACTCCAATCACAATATAAAGTTATATATAACCACAACAAAAATCAACAAAATATGTCATCATAAAAAGGGAAGAATGTCATTTTAACAATTTTAAAAAAGTGAAATCATAATGCCCTAAGTAGTGTTTATTTTTAACACAGAAAGTTGCGCCGGCATATTATGTATTCGTTAGGATTGTATTGTTCACAAATACAATTAAAAGAACGACAAACGAGTTTATAATTTCGACCCCAAATATCGATTTTAACCTTGTTTTTTGTTTTTAAACTTTTTATAAACAGGTTTTGTAAATAAAACCATTAATTTTCCGGGTCTTTGAGTTGTATAATGCAGAAAAAATTCACATGAATTTCACAATATTTAGGGCAACTCATAACTTGAAGCAGGAAGAAAAATATAATAATTGTTTAAATGCTAAGATACATACTAATAGGGTGTTTAATTGATATCTAAACGTCAACTTTGTTTTTTTTTGACGAATTTGATATCCACTATACCATTCAATATATTTTTATTGAGTAAATATCACTAATTAAAAATCTGACAAAAATAAGTGACTTTCATTTTGAGTGTAAAACACATTTTTGTTGTACTGCATGTATAAGTAGTTAAGTTAACATTCATGTTCATTAAAAATACACATTTACAAACAACCATTTTCAAAAAGCAACCATGCGGGAAAACAAGTTAAGCTAGCATTGCTACCCAAAAAGTGGGTTCGATTCACAAGATGTATATATCAATGTATATATTTCTTGAAAATGACATTATTTAAACAGAGTTTCACTCGATTTTAAATAATTTTAATTTTTTCATTCAAAATTTAAGTTTAAGTTAATTTTTGGATTATCTAAAGTTTGAACTGAGAAAAAGTGTAGGCGGTCTGAATTTTTACTACCATTTCCTGGGCTCGTAGTTTCTAACATATTTTGGACTGAGAGTATAATTAAAATATAATTTTATATTTTATATTTAAATTTTATCACATAAAATAACAACAAACAATAGTAAAACATAATAAGACAACAAAATAAATTCTCGTGAAATTAGGAAATGTAATAAAATAGGTGAAATCCCGCCTGAACCAGCTTAGATAGATCTTTTTGCAATTCTTGTTAGAATTTGTCCTTATTTTTTGTGATTGTTCTAGGGTTAAATGTTATTAAGTCTTTGATAATTCTTAAAAAAAATCGGTAAACCACTTTTTATGGTAAATAAATTATGTTAAAGAAATAAGCAGGTGGTAACTCCTTAAAATTAATCTAACGTATAATAAAATTAAGACCTATTTTTTTAAATATATAGTTGTTAAAAAATTCTGGGCGTTTAATTGCTGGGGGATCAAGTATCAACAATTTAAGTTTTTTTAACTTCAAAATCTGGGTCTACAAAAATTCTATTTCTTCGCATGTTTTGTACAAGGAAGTCTGGTAATGTTCCGCCACTAAACACAAACTTTACTTTTAAAGAAAGTATAATCATCTTGCACCTAAATATGTACTTTTGTTATGGGACTTTCTCTTGCTAAAGTATAGTGTTTTCTGTACAATAGATACAAACAACGTATAAAAAAACAAAAAGAATTTTCTATATACCATTTTGGTTTTTACAAAAAAATATGCACTAAAATTTTATTGTTTATATCTCGTTAACCAAAAAGTCCATTCGTACAAAAATTATATTATTGTGTAGCAACAATATGTCTTAATTAAAAAAATGCGATATAACTTTCCACTATCCACTATTCCCCTATAGCGTGTGTTTTCTTCGCGGGGATGTGACTTCTCTAAAAAGTATAGACAGCAAAACTAAATTTTGTAATTTTCCCTTGGTCGGTTTGTAGTCGGTGGTTTTTTTTTGTTCACATCATTACATTCTTACTGACACACACTACAAAATTTAGTTTTTTCGTCCATACTTTAAGTAGCCACATCCCCGCGAAAAAAACACACGCTATAAAAAAATAGTGGATATCACGTTGACGATCATATACTATCATATATATTTACTTGACTTTTAACTTTATTAAAAAAATTTATCTGTGCTTTTTGAAAAAAAAGACCGTAACAACAACAAAAAAAATTTATATATATATAATGTTATAAAGCTATAAATATAAACCGTAATAACACGCTTAGTTAGGTTAAAAAAACTCGTCAATTATTATATTATTATTTGAGCAATAATCATCATATCTAAGTAATCAACTAATAATACACTATTGGTAACATTGAGCATTTAATCTGGGCTGCATCCTGGCAACTGTATACGGTTAAGTCAATAAACTTGTTTCTGCCTGTTAAAGTATACAAAAAAAATCAATTTAAACTATAAGTTAAACCTGGATAAACAATGACACTTAAATTAACCCCAGTAAACTTAAATTGTAATAAGAAAAGAATGAGTCATATATACGTGTTATATTTTTTTACTTGTTTTGTCGTAGTAAGGAAATTCCTTACCGGACCGCGATTGTCGAGATTATGTTGCAGAAATCCAAAAAAGTTCATGATTATAAAGCTCAGGATTTAGGAGGTAGGCATTATTTTAGAAGAAAAAGTTTGCTTGTTTTTGACCTGAAATAAAACTTCTAGAATAAAGTTTAGATTAATTCTACTGATTTTCTAATTTGAAAAGAAGTTTTTGTATTCTTTAAATAAAAATTATGTTTAAAAATACTCAAATTTTTAGAAAAAAAGGAAAATAGATTTCATCTTGGGTGTATACAGAATGAAGTTGAACAGTAAAATATAATAACAGTTAAAAAAATCATACCACATAATAATCAAAATCGCGAAGTCGCCATTTTTGAACTTTTTTTAAAATTAGTAAATTTTATCAAGAATTTTTGGTTGCATTTTTATTAAAAATGTTTGCCGGACCTTCAAAGCAACTCCCAAGGCTCCGGAACTCCACCTTATTTTGTAGTAATTTCGTGAATAGTTATAACATTTTCAAAATGTATAAGGAACCAAAAAGCCCTGAAATGCGTTTAGAATAATTTAAAACATAATTCAATGTTCAATAAGCTTGAAATCGCTCATTTAGGAAACGGAGCTCCGGAATTCTCTTCGCTTTGGATAACTGTAGCCTCGCAACATAATATTAGAGGCTCGAACATGATAACTTTATATTTAACTATAAAGGTAAAAAAGTGACGATTATAGCTGTCAAAGATTGCGGTTAGGATTATTTTTTTCAAATGCGATTTCAACTTTTCTTCTCAAGAAATAAAACAGGGTGAAATATCGTTTTTTAAGTCTATTTTTAGAGCATGTTTAGGGTATTTTATCACTTTTAAAAATCCTTTTATAAACAATAATACAAACAAACTAAAAGTCTACTATTATATTGTTGTGTAAACATAATATGCGATTATTTCCATTATTTTTAATTTAAAGTTTGTTTTAAAATGATTTCATAAAAATGTTATAGACAAATAAAATCTAGTTGACCGTGATATTTGCAATATTGAATCGACTATTTAACAACAAAAACATTCAAAATTTTTAACTAAAGTGGATGAATAACAAAAATTAAAAACTGTATTTAAATAACTATTTATCAAATTATTTAATTTGGTACCTAAATGCAAATTTTTTAAGGGCTAAAGTAGGTTAATTTTTGTATATTTTGTGAAAAGGTGAAATTAAAAAAAATTCTGCGTTCTTATTTGTTTTTTTTGAAACCGCATTACCACACAATTTTAATTGGTCCCCTCATGTCTGCATTCTAATTTTCAGCGTTAACCAAATATAATTCAACCATAGGCTATTTCTTATAATTTATTACGTAATCAGAGCAGATGGCACCAGGAACACATAAGTGATTGTGTTGATTTTTTGCTGACTGACTTAATAAATGGTTAAAGCTAGTCATGAAAATCAGCTTCCGAAAATCACCAAGAAGAAGCTTTTGATAATTGACACAGATTGCAGGTATGCTTTTGGTAAATAATGTATATTTGATTTTTAAAAATTGCAAAAAAAACAGTAAGAAATAGCGATGTGACTTTAGGAAAAAAATTCCGCCATTTTCCGCTTAACTTCCTGCATCATGCACAGCGATTTTTAAACTATGTTTAGTTATTACCGTTGTGAATAATGACTTTTTCACACTGCTTCAAGGAAAGTCGCTGCGGAGGAGAAAACGAGTATTGATGGTACAAAAAGCTCCGCCTTATTTTTTTACTAATTTAATGAATAATTAAAGAGTGATGCTTTAAATTATTATGTCAAATTTTAATTTTTTTCTTCTATAAAACGATAACAATAGTCTTAAAAATGTACATGGAGTAACTTTAAATAAATTCCAAGCTGAAAACCGCCCATTTAAAGAGCGGAGCTCCGGAGTTCTATTCACTTTTAAAAGCTGGAGCTCCGGAGCATGATAATGGAACCAATATGTCATAGAGAAATTTCAAGTGTAGTTCCTTTATTCAAGTGTACTCCAAACCACCGTTGAAGATATTTCCACCAACGTTACAATGATGTAATTGTAATTCGAATATAGTAACGATACAATGGAATGGACACTGCGATAACCTTGGATCCTATTCTAAAAAATGAAATGATTTTCGGCTTCTTATGTAAAGTATCTGTTTTGGTACATACATACCCAATATAAAGTTTCTTTTGCTTATTTATTTTTTTGTTATACAAAATAAAAATACACAAATTATTTCCCGGTTACAAAAAAGTTAAAATAGACCAAATTACTGTGGCAATAATACTTTGGGCAACTGACTTAAATTCGGCCAGTCTTAATTTTGGCCACTAACTATTGTTTTCTCTAAACACAAAGTTATGCAAATCACCTAAAAATCAGTACACGACGATCTAACTAGCCATACGCAGTTCATTACATAACTTTGTGCACGGCAAAAATAAAAACCGGTGGCCTAAATGAGGGCTGGCCGAATTTAAGTCAGTTACCCTATTTAAATGCGTAGAATATAGATTACAATGAATTTAGTATTGACGATGCGGCAGCGATCCTGTTTGCTCTCTCACGAAACAACGAATGGGATTTGTTGGGGATCAGCACTGTGGCTGGGGACACGTCTGCGGAAAAAGCCGTAGACAACGCCCTGAGGCTTCTACAAACGGCCGACCGCCCCGAGGTACTTCTACATTCAATACTATAATTAGCGTTTGATGAAGCCAAATGCCATATGGTTTATGAAACTGATTTTTAGATTGAATAAAAATCACGAAGTAAATAAAAATTGTCTATTAATCAGGCCTGGCCCGCAAAACTTATAGTGTTAAAAATACACAGGCTTTAAATCTCACATAATAAATTATTTGCTTAGGGTGTCGTTTAATTTGCATAATCATGTGCTGCGCATTTGAACGTTTTGTATGATACGGCAGTTTTTCAACCAAAAAATTAAAGTGAATCAACAGTTCGGAACGCTAGGGGGAATTTAAGAATATAAGATCATTTAAAAATCTTCCAATTTCGGTAATTGTTTAGTTCTGGTGTCCCATTTCGCCCCATTTTTTAACCCAAAAACACTCAATAAGCAAATATATAATTCTATAGCGTTATAATGATGCGGCGCCTATAACAAAAATAATCTTATGGGATTTTAGGGAAATTGTATCAACTCCAGTTTTTAATTATTAATTAAAAATTTCGATTTTTTTTTGTCAAATTGTTTATTCTAATGAGATTTCTCTGGTCTAAACAAAACTATTCTAACCCCTTTCTTATTATTGTGGGAGAAAACTGCTTTTTAAACGCAGAAGAAAACCTCGTTACCGTTGCTCGGATCAATGCTCATTTTTGCGTTTTGCTCGACAGTTCACAGTCTGGTTTGTTACTAAAAAAAAATTCAAAACGCGATTTACTTTAGCGTACCAAACGCTATAATTATTAAAATAATTAATATAAAAATGAAATTACAGCTTCGCTGTGACCACCACTGCGGTTTTTTTGAGTTGAAAAACTTACACAAACTATCCTTGTTGTTATATTTTAAAATATTTATGTAAGTTTAAGCAGGATAAACTACTAACTAAATATTCTTATACAAAATGACAAATTAACCCGACACATAATTGTAAGTATATCTGCTGATTTTTTTGGCTTAGGTTCCAGTTTACAAAGGTGCCAGTTCTCCATTAAAAGAACCTTCTGATATTGTACATCGAACGAAATTTATTGGAGATGATGGATTTGGTAATTTTTAAAAGAACTTTTTTAAAATACAAAAAAACCGTGTCAGACATACGGCTGACGTATCTAAATATTTTCTCTTTTATTTTCGGATCTATTTGTTTTATTTTGTAACAGTAATAAATTTTGGATTAGCTTCGCATATTTTTAAAAAAAAAACTAATTGTATAAACCTTAGTTACAAATGAGAACTGATCCTCCACGAAAACAGTAAACACAGCATATTTTCTAAATTGTCGTTACTCTGACATAAAAAATCAAAATAAAGTTGATAAAGTAAATAATCTCAGTATAAAGTTAAAAAGTAATTTTAATTCATACCGAGTTAAAAAATAAAAAGAGTCAAAATTTACTAGTATATTATGGCAAATTTGACTCATTTAGTTATAATAACCACGAAATTCTATATAGGTGGGTTAGCCGATGCGTTTCCGGTACTCCGAAAAAACAAAGCGCACGAAATGCACGCTGTGAATTGGTTGCGGAAAGTGGTGATGAAGGACTACCCCGGGCAAGTCACACTCATCACTCTCGGGCCTCTGACTAACGTCGCTCTTGCTCTGAAATTGGACCCGGATTTCGGAAAAAATCTGAAAGAATTGGGCATACTGGGCGGCAACACTCAAGGTTAGCGTAAAAGCTTTATGTCTTGTGAGTTTAAAATATTTGATTATTACAGAGAAGAGTTTTTTTACAAACAATCACACTGCGTTTTGTGATATTTCCTACAGACTAATATTATTTTTAGAGCTCTATAGAAAGCTAGAAATATATACATAAGTTTCACTTTTGAGCAACTTCTGGTATATTTATGCTTGGGGAACGGGACACGAGGGTACTGGACACGAGGGTACTGGACACGAGGGTACTGGACACGAAGGTACTGGGCTTAAAAAAATTGCGTTCACCACAACCTCGCAGCAAAATCGATTCATTATGCAAGGGGGACACGAGGGTACTGGACACGAAGGTACTGACGAGCAAAAAACATAACCTTCCCGCATAAAGCGGAATAAACTTATTGCATAACAATAGTTTATTATATTTAAATATCATTTAGTTTGTTTGACTGACTTATAAAAGAGGATTATAAAAATAAAATTATTGAGAAGACATAAAACAAAAATAATAATTTCATTACATTAAAACATTTTCGTGTAATTTGTCTACATTTTCGTGAATTTTTTTATATAATAACTAGCTTTAAAAATCTTGAGAATCTATAAGACGACTTGAAAGTTAATAAGCATTAAGGTTGCTGTTATGCTTGATTGTGCTGTCAAAACATTTTTGTGGTTATTTTTCGTGGTGTGTTGAAAAAAAATGAATTCTTAAAAATGACTTCGGAAAAAATAACTGCAGAAATAATTGCAAATAAAACATTTTAGTAAAATATTTTCCGAAAAACAATTGCTTGCCTTTTTTAACAGTAAATTATTTGGTATTTTTAAAAAACACACTATTATTGAAATATTATGATAAAGTTTAGCTTAGGCTTAGGAAAATAAAGTTTACCGTGCAATGGGTTTTAAAGACTCCCAAAGATCCGTTGTTGGATTATTTAACTCACTATACTTAGATTTAAATGTACAAAATATCATACATGAAAAATCTAACAATTGTATGTTTTTGGGTTTTAAAAGCACATTTTGTTTGCCTTGTTTTAAATGATCAACATGTGTTCAAGTAAATTCCTAAAGCTAGAGTGGACTAAAAAGGCAAGAAGTTATTGTTTACATTTTTACTGCTAAAATCTATTTTTGCAGAAGTTATTATATTTAAAGATTTTATCAAAAAAACTCATTTATTTTAATCAAGAGTCGATGAAAGGAGTTTAAATATAAAAAAGACAACAAAAAACTGAAACACCCTTTGTATTTTCGTACAAGTATATGATTTAGAAAAACAACCGTAATTAAATAACTTCCTGGCGTTCTCATTCCACTCATGGTTGTTTAATAATAATTCTTTAGCTTTTTCAAAGACAGGGTTTCGAAGCTCCAGAGGTTCGGAAATAGTTTCAAACATTATCATTGTTTTTACTAAAAACCCATGGTATAAATTGTGTGTAAAATAACCTTTAAAAATTCTTGTTTTATTATGATGTTTTTTAAACAATTTACGTAGTTTTTTGATTATTAAATTACATTATATTTAAGCAAGAAAAAATGTTATTTATAATCAAAAACAAAACGACTTATGTAACGTTTAATTGTCTTCACGTTCAAACCATTAAAATTTAGTTCGGCTCATTCAGTTTAAAAAATTTACATATTTGTGACAAATGTATTTTTTCTTAGCTAAGTACCCTCGTGTCCGGTACCCTCGTGTCCAGTACCCTCGTGTCCAGTACCCTCGTGTCCAGTACCCTCGTGTCCAGTACCCTCGTGTCCAGTACCCTCGTTTCCTAAAATCTTATGCTTGAAATGTATTTTAGCTGTATTTCATATATGTTTTTAACACGTAAAAAGATCTTTAGTTGGAAAATTTTTTGAGCAAAAATTATTTTTAGTTATGCCATAAATTCGGAAAAGGCTTGAGAAGAGGGTGCTCCGGAACTCCTAGTGCCCAGCTCCAAACATCACAACCCTTAT
This sequence comes from Microlaimidae sp. YZB2_3, assembly GCA_030248175.1. Classification (NCBI taxonomy): domain Eukaryota; kingdom Metazoa; phylum Nematoda; class Chromadorea; order Desmodorida; family Microlaimidae; species Microlaimidae sp. YZB2_3. The sequence continues at coordinate 13,036 of JASAMX010025214.1, forward strand.
TCTTTAGGCACTGCACTTTAATCTGACTATGGTGATAACCGCCTATTGGAAAATAGCACCACGTTGTTTGTCTGTGAAAGTGTTCAAGCATCAGTCGTGATTATTAGCGATGAACCCAGAAAAATAAACGACAAAACTATTTTTAGTGCAAATTACTACTACTAGAATATAACTATAACTAAATTTATAACTACTTTTTACTATTATATTATTACAGAGTGAATTGTGAAGATATCATTTAGGCCAAAGCAGTGGGAATTTGTTAAGCGCCGAGTTCAACTTTGCTTTTGATCCGGAAGCCGCCTTCATAACCTTGCACCAAGCTCAGTGTCCAACAACCATACTCACATGGGAAACCTGTTTAGAAAATGCTCTCTCATGGGTTTGTTCATTAGTTATTTATACAATAATGCCCGGTATTTATAAACATTTCTTGTCCGTCTTTTCGTCTTCCTTCACGTTTCAAGAAAAAATCAAGGCTACGAACATTACAAGTTTTTATAAAACCTTAATAATAACTCATCTCAACAAATTTTGTCATAATTTACAACGACCTGTTATAATGAACCGAAGAGTAAGCCTTTTATATTTAAATTACCAAGAGACTTGTTTGTGTGGAAGTTCAATCTCCCCACATACAATGGAATGTTGTTTTATACTAAATAAATACATACACAGGCGTAGCCAGGATTTGCA
>JASAMX010025216.1:0-20921 GCA_030248175.1 Microlaimidae sp. YZB2_3
GTGTAGTCGCGATGAAATGAACGAAAAGCCCAACGGGACCGCCTTGACAGACTGGTCTGCGTAAACAGTGGAGCCCAGTCCGCGTAGGCGTTGGGCCCAAGTTTTATCAATAGCACGGAATGTTTCGTTTGCTATATAGATTTTTAAGTTTCGGTTGCTTGGTCACAAACTTTTATTATACGTTAGATTATGAACATGTGCAAAGTGCAACCTCAAAACTTCTTTGTATGAAAGGTCGGCTTAGAGGTTCCTAGTGCACCTAGTTGTCAAACAAACAACTCAATTAATGTTTGTAATCGTTAATACATTATCAAATGTGTAAAATTTTTTACATCTTGTTAGAAAAAGCTAGAATTATTTTTAAGCGCAGTATTCTTGTTGCAAATAGGAGAAAAAGGTACTCTCACACAAGAAATTAATCTATCTGTACTATCTCTTTTCAGTTTACTTTTATGCTTATTTCGCCAAGAACTCCGTCTCCGCCCCGAAAGGGGATATTGACAGGAAGATAAATTTGGTTCCAAGTCCAACAGGGAAAAAGTTTACATCGTAAAACCAAATAAAAGGGAGCCTTAAAAGAATTACCATATTAATTTCTAGCTTCCTTTTTACGCAACCAAAAAGCTTCAACGAACTTTTTTGAACTTTTATGTAGCAAAATCTCTCCTGATAAGTTTGATTAACTTTCACACGCAGGAAGGCTCCATAGTTGACAGGGAGCGCATAGCCGTCTTTCTAATTATTATTTGCCTTTACAGAGCATTTTTTTCACGATGTGCCAACACAGGCAAAATTATTTCGCGCAAAATCAATTTATTCCCTATCAAAAAATACCCAGTGCCAGTCTATACTTTTTCCTTCAAAAGCTACTCTTTCTTAAAACCTCGATAAACAATTTTATTGACGACCATAGAAGGGGGTTGGGTGGCGCCCACCCCTCCCTAGCCTCGAAATTTTGGGGGCCCCCCCCCTAGAAAAAATCCAGGCCCCCCTTCCCCCAAATTTCCGAATTTTTTACCCCTGACCCCCCTCTAGAATTTGAAATCTGACCCCCCTCCCCCTTCGGGAAAATTTTAGGTACCTTTTTTATACTAAATTTTCTTCCAAAAACGTGAATTTTCATCTCTTATTTCCATGCTTTTACACCCTCTTTATACATGAGAATATGGCTCTTTATTCAATAAAATGTAGTATTATCGTTTAAAAAAAGAACAATTATTAAAGCTATTACTGGCTTTAAAACTGTTTTGCTTCTTGACACAGAACCAAACCTGACCCCCTCTAGATTTCAAAAATTTCGCACCCAGGGTCGACCCCCCCGAAAAGCTAGGGGGGGGTCCGGGCACCCCCCTGGGAACCCCCTCTGAGAATTCAAAATTCGATTTACCCCGGGAAACCACCTCGCTAGCTTCCCCAACCGCTCACCTAATGATTATGCGACGACAGCTAAACAAAACCTGACTTTCCCAGGTTTTTTTTGAAGTTGACTTCCCAGAAAAAAATCCAGGGTCACCCTCCCCCAAACCTCAAAAAAGGTGGTCCGGCCTACAGGTGGGCAGCCACTCGGATTTTAGGACATCTGAAATTTGGAGGGAGAGGAGGGTGTCCCAAAAAAATTTTGTGGGGTACAACCCAAACCCCATTTGTAGCGTTTTTAGTTAAATCGGGATGGGAAGAAGTGGTCAGTTTTGAGATTTTCAGGGGTATAACCCCCGCCCCCTGTCCACTTATGGTCCGGTCTACCCGCTTCCCCTAGCGAAGCCTGACTCCCTCTTCCCAACTACAAGCATATATAATTTTTGGTCTATATTTACTGTCAAAAACACGTTTTTTTAGTAAAAAAAACAGTAGGTTATACGTTTAAAAACATTTAAAGCCAAATAACTTATTTTAGTCTATAAACTGTACCTACTGGTTTTATTTCTAACTGTACGTGTTTCAGTCTATGAAACTCCATGGGCTGTACAAGGCAAGCTATTTATATTTTTATGCTTTTATGATTTGCAATTGACATTTTATTATTAACCCTTGAGGTTGACATTTTATTTCACTTTCCTCTGAAAGCGTATATACTACAAGGCTAGAATTTATGTGTTCTAGAATAATAGCCACATCAGCGACTTCCTGGGTCGTCTTTCCTAGTAGTAGTAAGTACTCGGGATGCTTTTACTACATTCGTCATCGTGGAAAGGCTCCTTGCCAAGAATAGCAGCCATGAACGAAAAGGAGGGAAAACCCATTGAAAAAAACCACACGAAGCACGCCGATTTTTCCTTTAATTCAAACTACGAAATTTTGCTTATAGAACTTCGGCAAGTACTTCCACCAATTGTTTGACTTGGCTCCTTCATAAAACTTAAAAATATAAATAGCTTGCCTTGTACAGCCCATGGAGTTTCATAGACTGAAACACGTACAGTTAGAAATAAAACCAGTAAGGTACAGTTTATAGACTAAAATAAAGTTATTTGGCTTTAAAATGTTTTTAAACGTATAACTTACTGTTTTTTTTTTACTAAAAAAAGGCGTTTTTTACAGTAAATATAGACCAAAAATTATATATGCTTGTAGTTGGGAAGAGGGAGTCAGGCTTCGCTAGGGGAAGCGGGTAGACCGTACCATAAGTGGACAGGGGGCGGGGGTTATACCCCTGAAAATCTCAAAACTGACCACTTCTTCCCATCCCGATTTAACTAAAAACGCTACAAATGGGGTTTGGGTTGTACCCCACAAAAATTTTTTGGGACACCCTCCTCTCCCTCCAAATTTCGGATGTCCTAAAATCCGAGTCGCTGCCCACCTGTAGGCCGGACCACCTTTTTTGAGGTTTGGGGGAGGGTGACCCTGGATTTTTTTCTGGGAAGTCAACTTCAAAAAAAACCTGGGAAAGTCAGGTTTTATTTAAGTGTCGTCAACATAGGTGAGCACGGTTGGGGAAGCTAGGGGGGGGTGGTTACCCGGGGTAAATCGAATTTTGAATTCTAGGAGGGGGGTCCCAGGGGGGTCCTCCGTACCCCCGCTAGCTTTTTAGGGGGGGTCGACCCGGGGTGCGAAATTTTGAAATCTAGAGGGGGTCAGGTGGGGTCCGGTGTCCAAAGCAAAACAGTTTTAAACCATAATAACTTTAATAATTGTTCTTTTTATAGGATAATACTACATTTTATTGAACAAAAAGCCATATTCATGTATAAAAAAGGTGTAATAGCACGAATATTTGATGAATGAAAATTCACGTTTTTGGAAGAAAATTTAGTATAAAAAAAGTACCTAAAATTTTCCCGAAGGGGAAGAGGGGGGGTCAGATTTCAAATTCTAGAGGGGGGTCAATGGTAAAAAATTCGGAAATTTGGGGAAGGGGGGCCCTGGATTTTCGTCTAGGGGGGTCCCAAAATTTCGAGGCTAGGGGAATTGGACCCCACCCTTCCCCCTTTCTCATCTATGGTCGTCAATAAAATTGTTTATCGAGAGGTTTTAAAAAGAGCTGCTTTTGAAGAAAGTATAGACTGGCACTGGGTATTTTTTGATAGGGAATAAAATAATTTTGCGCAAAATAATTTTGCCTGTGTTAGCACATGGTGAAAAAAATGCTCTGTAAAGGCAAATAATAATTAGAAAGACGGCTATGCGCTCCTGTAGACTGCCAATATGGAGCCTTCCTCAGTGTGAAAGTTAATCAAACTTATAGGGAGATTTTGCTACATAAAAGTTAAAAAAGTTCGTTGGAGCTTTTTGGTTGCTGAAAAGGAAGCTAAAATTAATTCTTTTTGTGGTAATTCTTTTAAGGCTCCCTTTTATTTGGTTTTACGATGTAAACTTTTTCCCTGTTGGACTTGGAACCAAATTTATCTTCCTGTCAATATCCCTTTCGGGGCGACAGAAAATAAATTTCTTGGCGAAATAAGCATAAAAGTAAACTGGAAAACTTGGTGGTGTACAGAATAATTAATTTCTTGTGTGAGAGTACCTTTCTACTATTTGCAACAATACTGCGCTTAAAAAAGTGAATTCTAGCTTTTTCTAACAATGTAAAAAATTTTACACATTTGATAATGTATTAACGATTACAAACATTAATTGAGTTGTTTGTTTGACAACTAGGTGCACTAGGAACCTCTAAACCAACCTTTCATACAAAGAGAACTTGGTTGCACTTGCACATGTTCGTAATCTAACGTATAATGATTTATTGACCAAGCAACGAAATATAAAAATCTATATAGCAAACGAAACATTCCGTGCTATTGATAAAACTTTGACCCGGTCCAAAGCGGACTGGGTCCGCTATTTACGCAGACCAGTCTGCGTAAAAAGCGGTCCCAGTTCGTTTTGATCGTCGTACTATTCATCGCGAGTACACCGCTTTTTTACTATGCACATTTAATCAAATTTACGTAAAACTATTAAAAAACTGAATATTTCTTTATTACTATAATTCTGCGTTAAAATTAAAATAACAGTTGCAAGATTTATTGAGTTTTAATTCATTAGGTTTTAAAATTAAAAAATAATATGAACAATTCTCTGACAAACAAAACATCTGATTTGGACGTGTGCATAGCATTTGTAATAACGGATTGGGACCGCTTTTTACGCAGACCGGTCTGCGTAAATAGCGGACCCAGGCTGGTACTTACCAACATTTGCCGTCCGGATTTTCAAAAACTTAAAAAATAAAATTCGTTAAATCTCAAACAAACCGAAAACGAACGTATGTTGTAAAATGCTAACATAAAAACTATAAGAGCAAAAAAAGTTCTATATAAATTACGCAAAAATTAAGATGTATTTGATGGTTTAAAATCACAAGAGATTCTTAACTCTACCGTATTTCGGTGCAAAAATAACTGAACACCAAAGACCAAATTTAGGTATTCAGCACAAATGTACTAAGTGTTTCACCAAAATCCACTTAGTTTGTAAAATACACTTAAAAAATATTACAGAAAAATTGTTTAGTAGTCATTTTAAGGGTAAAAACTAAAATTTTGCGCTTTGAATAGCGATCAACGTACTGTTAAAATTTGGTGTTTGGTTATTTTTGCACCGAAATACGGTAGAGTTAAGAGTCTCTTGTCATTTTAAACCATCAAATACATCTAATTTTTTGCGAAATTTATGTAAAGCTTTTTTTGCTCTGTTAGTTTTTATATTTTTATTTAACAAAATACATTTTGTTTTTGATTTAGTCTAGATTCATCAAATTTTATTTTTTAGGTTTTCGAAAATCCGGACGGCAAATGGTGAGTACCAGCCGCAGTCCGCTTTGGACCGGGTCCAAAAGTTTTATGAATAGCACAAATAATTTCGATAACAAAAGGCCAATGGCTTTAAAATATACTTCAAATTGTTTGCGCGAAAGTGTTGTGTTTAGCATCAAATGCAGACGTTTTAAAGTTTGATATCAAATTTTAGATACCTTGAGAAGAAATTTCCGGAACGGGGAAGGGTAATTTTTTCAAACCGGTATATGCAAAATTTAACTTTCATCCAGTAAGATGGCTCACCATAACTTAATCTGTCTGCAAAGTTCTAATCAATAAAATTATACCTAAGTTCGAACGTAATATTATAACTTAGTTGGAACTGGAGTTTACAAAATTGATTGAGCTTGGAGTTGGAAGCTGGAAGGATTAATTATTAAAATATTTTTCAAACATTAGGTTATTCACGCCTTAAAAAAATAATTTTTTAAGACATTTGCGGGAAGCTTTCAATTAATATATTTAGCGTAATGGATGGACTGGTTGGAAAGGAGTTTGGGAAAAAATAAAGACATATATTCATACACACTAACACATCGATATAGCAAAAACACGTACACTTTTATAAACTATATATACCTCTAATTATTATGGGTTTTTTATTCGTCTTTATATGCAGATCTATATGATACAAAAGCTTAATGGCTAGAAAAGACAGGGTTTATGTTTTGAATTTAAACTTTTTACAGTGAATAAAATTTTCTTATTTTTGCAAATTATTTTTTAAAATAATTTATACTTTCATTCATTATCTGAAAAAAATATTGCAAAATTAGATTAAAAATTAAATAAACTTTACAATTTACAATGTTAAAAATTGCCGGTGTAAAAAATAATTTTAAATAACACTAACCAGTAACCACCTGACCCAAGCCAGCTCCTAGCGAGCGACCTTGATAAAAAACTATCACATTTTTTATTTTTTATCTATTAGAATAAAGATTCATAAAAAATTAGGTTTAAAATTTTTTTGTTCGTAGTTTTTCTTAAACAAATCTAAAAAATAATAGATATTCGTGTTTTTAGACAGCAGTGGCTGGCAGCATAGACCTACGGACTTTTGTTAGCCTTTTTACTTCCGCTGATGGAAGGATATACCTATCGCTGCCTGATCTCGGCGTGGAAAAAACCTGGATGCTCAAAGACCTGCACAAGGCTGTGGAGAAATTAGGAGGTGAGCCTTTCACTTGCTTTTTCCCACCTAATATCGTGTATTACAAAAGCATAACAGATAAACTCGGAGTGGGTGGGTGGTCCAGTGGTGTATATTTCTTCTGACTAATATTTATAGAGTCGAGAGTGTTATATGCCTTAAAAGAGGGTGCAAAAATATTGAAGGGTATCGCAACAAACACGTTTTTATCGTTTTTGGTAACCAACGGTGGGGAGGCATGGGAGCCGACGGCCAAAACCTACCCCAAAAATGACTGGGGAGGGTTAGGTTAGGTTTTGCTTAGCTTACGTTTTGCTTAGGCTAGATTAAATTTTGCTTAGGCTTAGGTTTGGCTCAGACTTAGCTTAGGTTTTGCTTAGGCTTAGATTTTGCATAGGCTTAGAGATTTTGAGGCTTAGACTTGGCTTAGCTTTTGCTTAGACTTAGGTTTTAGGCTTGAGTTTTGCTCAGACTAAAGATTTGGTAAGGCTTAGCTTAGATTTTGCTTAGGCTTAGCTTAGGTTTTGCTTAGGCTGAGTTTAGTCGCTGATTTTCTTTACCGTTTTGGGGGTAGGTTTTGGCCCTTCTCAGCAGGGGAGGGGTTTGGGATTAATCCCAACGCTCTTCCTCCCCCCAGAAAAAAAACTTGAAACTGCTGACACCCCCTCGCAAAATTTCGGGGTATCCCCGGACACTCCCTTTTCGAAAGATTTTGGGGGTCCCAATTACTAATAAAAACGCTAAAAATATGGTTTGAAGAGACGCTCTGTAAACTCTAGAAGACTGTCCACGTATGTAACCAACCCACGCCCACCGCCTTTACATATCCCCCCATCCACCTATATTATAAAGACCCAACAATTTTGTGGAGAGTGATCCCTTAGAAACCCCACAAAAAGGGTGTCGGCAGCTTTTGATTTTTTGAGGGGAAGAAAAGGTTTATTTTCCATAAATATATATAGGCACGGAGAGATTAAAAAATCATTTCTCTCAAATTCTAGAACTTCTGGGTAGGATATTTAACAGCCCCTTTTGTTTCAGAATGTGGGGTTTGGATAGGTTAACCTCCCAATTTTGGAAAAATGATAAAAAATGCTTTCAAAATGACTTCTAATTTAAAAAAAATATAAAGAGAAATGCCTTAAAAAGGACTTCTATCAAGCATAAAACTTGGATTTTGAGGAATGAATGCTTCAATAAAAAGCTTAAAAATGCAAATAAAACAACTTTTTGACATAAAATAACAAATCAGCGTTTTTCTTATTTTTCTTTCAAAATTGAAATTCCACACGCAGACCTGTGCACGGTCTGAAAATGCCCCCTCCCCTCCCCGCTTTATTGGAGGATTTGCCCCCCCCCCCGTTTTATTGCCCCCCTCTCCGCCCAAAAATCAAAAATTATGACGCCATTTTGTACCTATTATGACGCGATCATCGCAAAATTTTTGTAGTTTTTAGTGTATTTCAATGCATTTTAAGCCATTTCAGACCCATTTTTACCTTATTTTCGCTATTTTGTCCCTTTTTTCCTTTTTTTTTTATTTTTTTCTCTTTTTTTCTTTTTCCCCTGCTTGCCCCCTGTTTTACTGCCCCCCCTCGTTTCAAAAAAGTTGCCCCCCATGCCCCCCGTTTTGGAATTGCCCCCCAATAAAACCCCCGGGGGCAGTGCACAGGTTTGCCATACGGTTTAAGTGCATTCCTGAAAAAAAAACGATGCGATAGAAATGTGTTTGTAGGATTTTAACTCCCCCTTTAATCGAATTCGATTTGATTCGAGGTCCCAATCTTCCCATCATAGGTGCTTTTGTCGAGTTCGCTAGGGGCTCCACCCCTGGGTGAAAGCCAAAATTTTTTAGGAGGGGTCCAGGGGGGTCCAGACCCCACTGGTTTTTTAGGGGGGGGTCGACCCCGGGTGCGAGATTTCAAATTTAGGGGGGGGGGTCAGGAGGGTCCAATTTTTTAGCAAAATTTTTACTCAATAATTTAAGTGTTTTTAGGTCTAATATTAAATTTTATGTGTTAAAACAGCCTATTTAGGCTTAAAAAGTGTATTTAAACACTGTTTTTAACTAAAAAAAAACACATGTTTTTGACAGTAAATAAAAAAAAATATACTTCCAAATCGGTCGGGAGGGGGGAGGGAGAGCATACATGGGCACGGGGGGGTTAGCCCCCCCCCCAAATTCTGAGAAGGGGGGTTGAACCCCCCCCCCACTCAGAAATGGGGGGGGGAGAAAAAGTTAACCCCCCAATTTTGGAAAAATGAAAAAAAAAGTCTTTAAATTATTTAAATTGACTTCTAACTGCTTTCAAACTTAAGTTTTGAAGTCAAAATGAATGTTTTAAGCAATAAAAAGTTCAAAAATGCAATAAAAAGGGCTTTTTGACCTAAAATTAGCGTTTTTTACCTATTTTTCCTTCAAAATCGTAAAACGATATGGGTAAATTGCACTCCAGAAAAAAAACGATATGGGTATTTTGCGTTTCTCGGATTTTAACCTCCCCCTAATTTGGGGTTTAACCCCCCCCCCACTCGGGACCAACTTGCCCATGTATGGGGGAGGAGGGTCAGCCTCGCTAGGGGGGGTCAGGCCGGACCGCCTCTCGAGCTTTGGGGGGGGGGAGGGGGCCCCCTAGATTTTTTTAGGGGGGTTCCAAAATTTTGGCTCTAGGGGGGTGGACCTCTCTGTCCCCCTCAAAAAAACAACCTATGTTTCCCATATAAAATGGGAATTGCTGTTCATATCACCCTACACAATATTAGCACTCACTGCTACTGCTACCAATACGGGCCAGTGCAGCATGGTGTCTAAGGAAAACCCTGTTAAATACTTCAATCCCCTTCCTCCCTTCCCCCTCCGAGCTAACTTGCCCATCAACCCATTTACATTCTAAATTCTCCCCTCGTTTCTCACCTTATAATTATACTGTAGCGTAACAGTTTTACCGAATCAAATAATCAAATTGTGTGGCTGCATTTGTTTATTTAATGGAAAGAATAGTATAATTGTTTTTATTTAATTTTTTTAATCCTCTTTTTTTAAAATTCATTTAGGCTACTTTTTTAAAAACTGATTTTTTGTACGTATAAGAACATCAGTAGTATACATTGACTGTAGATTTTAAAAATCAAACAAAGCAATTATCCAGTAAACAATTATATTATTGAATCTTTGTTGTCCTGTAAAGTTTGTATTAAAGCTTAATTAGATACAACAGGCTCACCGTAATTGTACCCCTGTGTATTTTTTATAGTTTAGCGTTATTTAATATAGCAAAGTTTTTGATGGTGTTTTTTACAGATAATCAAAATAGAGTAATTGATATCACTGTCTTACTGATCAGATCATTTCTTTAGAACACTTAAAAACCCCACACGTTTTTGTGAAATGTAGTCGCAATTTCAGCATAAAATATGTGTTTAATTTCGGTTAAAAAACGATGGGAAGTTATTATTCCGCTTTTCTTTGTGTCATGCTTTTGCCAACATATTGATCCAGGCTCTCTTTAGCCTTGTAGTAATAAAAAGCGAGCGAGACTGAAGAGAAGTAGCTTTTCGCGAAAAAGACAGCTTTAAAAGCATTGATTTTAACCTTAGGTGCATACTAGGGTCGTACACCAACACTTAAAAAGGGAATGGTGCGTCAGTAGTTAAAAGGCAAAAAAATATTGACTGACATTTAACGGTATGTAAGCAAATATTCTTCTCTTTTTTTCGGCTACCTTTCCACGCGAGCTCAATTTATTTTAAATCTGTCGTTTCGGTTAGTTAAATACTTTTAAATAAAGTGTTGAAAATCAATTTTGTTCTTTTCTTGTTATTTTTTTTTTCAGTTAAATTACACAGCATGAAGAACTCATAAATTCGATCCTTTCCTTCCAGGGTCGGTTAATAATATAAAAACACAACTTGGTGCACAATAAACAAACAAACCATAGTTTTATTTGAAGTTAAAGTTGAATAAAACGTTTTTAAACTTACTATTTTATATAACGCTGAATAAAAGCATGAAAAAACTTAGTTTTAAACGGCATTGTAGGCGATATTTTGGTGCAAGTATTTTATTTTTACGAATGATATGCATGTACTAAAAAGTGTAAGCGCTAAATTAATAATATTATTAGATTTTTTAACAATAAAAGACTTTCCTTTAAAGTTTAAATATCAATTAAAAAAAATGATGCAGTGATTAGACTTTATCAGATTTTGAAAACCTTAAAGATGATCTATTCCTAAAGCTTACAATTTTTAGTACAAGCATATCATTCGTAAAAATAAAATACTTGCACCAAAACTTCGCCTACAATGCCGTTTAAAACTAAGTTATTTTCATGCTTTTATTTTTATATATACCTATATATATATATATATATACAGACCTGTGTACGGTCTGGAAATGCCCCCCTCCCCGCTTTATTGGAGGATTTGCCCCTCCCCCCGTTTTATTGCTTCCCCCCTTCTCCGCCAAAAAAAAGAAAAAAATACCCTAAAATTATGACGTCATTTTTGACCTATGATGACGCCATCATCGCGAATTTTTTTGCAGTTTTTAGCCTATTTCAATCTATTTTTAAGCCATTTTAGATCTATTTTTAACTTATTTACGCTTTTTTTGTCCTTTTTTTCCCTTTTCTCTTCTTTTTTTCTCCTTTTTTTTCTTTTTTCCTTTATCCCCAGCTTGCCCCCTTCGTTTTATTGCCCCCCCCCCGTTTAAAAAAGTTGACCTCTCGTGCCCCCCCCCCGTTTTGGAATTGCCCTCCTTCATAAAACCCCGGGGGCGCAGTGAACAGGTCTGTACTGTTTATATATATATATATATATATATATATATATATATATATATATATATATATAAACAGTACGCTGTGCCCTTGCGTGCCCCCCCGGGGTTAAACAGCGATTCAAAACGGGGGGGCGCAGGGGCAACTTTTTGAAACGGGGGGGCGATCAAACGGGGGGGGGAGCAGGGGGAAAAAAAAAAGAGAAAAAAAGAGAAAACGAGGCAATTGCCAAAACGGGGGGGGCGCCAGAGAAGACAACTTTTTTGAAACGGGGGGGGGCAATAAAACGGGGGGGGCGAGCAGGGGAAAAAAAAAAGAGAAAAAAAGAGAAAAAATAAGGGAAAAGGGAAAAAAGGGGACAAAAAAACCGGAAGTGAGGGAAAAAAATCACTCTAATAGTCTTAAAATACATTGAAATAGGCTAAAAACTGCAAAAAATTCGCGATGATGGCGTCATCATAGGTAATGGGTATGTATTTTTTTGGGTTACTTTTCCATTTTTTTGGCGGGGGGGGGGCAATAAACGGGGGGGGTGGGCAAACCCTCCAATAAAACGGGGGGGGCTTTTCTTTTCAGTCCCTACAGGTCTGTTTTTTTTTTTTTTTTATATATATATATATATATATAGGGTAATGCATTTAATTTCGGCACTTTTCCAAATTGGGCATTTTTGATTTTGGACTATATCTTTGGTAATACTGGACGGAATACGACGTTTGATAGCTCAAATGAGAGCTAATTATACGTAGATGACTGTCGTAAGGTTTTTATTTGTTATGTTATGATATTTTCATGTGAAATTGTGTCATTTATAAAAAATAAAATTGTTACTCGTTTTTAGAACATGGGCATTTCATGATAACGCAATAAATTGGTTTAATAATTAAACTGTCCTGGTAAAATTTAATTATTTTTGAAGCCCCGGTCCGTGCGGGGGGGGGGGGGGCGCCCCCGCGCGCAAAAGAGGGGTGGGAAGAAAACCCCCCCCCCCCCGCCCGGACCCAAAAGCCCAACCAAAAACCAACAAAAAATTTGTTCCGCTTTGCTTCGCTCAGCGCCTGCGGTCACTTTCTATAGTATGCATATATATCTCGTTATTTATGTTGCCTGATGCTAATGTTATTTCAAAGTTAGTACAATAATTTTTATAAGTAATACGTACTACACAGAAAGCAAAACAAACAATCATATTGATTAATTTATGTACCTCCCCCCTCCTAAATTTTCCTGCCGCTTATAGCATTGGCTCGGATTTTTTTCATATATAGGTAGGTACCCTAGAAAACATGGAGCCAAGATGCTGCTTATGTGCTTTGGTTTACAATGTGGGTTTAGCCAAGGGGTCTGAAAATAACGTCTCTAAATTCCTTTTTTGTAAAATCCAGGCTCTGCCAATGTGTGCTTATGTAATTTTTAACTAAGAAAACATGTTTTTACTGCTAAAAACATTAGATAATAGGTTATTAGGCCAAAAACAGTGTATTATACAGCTTTATCTACGTTTATCCCTGCTTTTTTAACGTTTTCAAAAATTAAGGGAGGGCTCCGCCCCGCCCCCGAAATTTCGGGGGGGGGGGCGGACCCCCCCCCACAAATTTTTTTTGTACTACAATCCGCCCCCCCCCACAAAATGAAACTCTGGCTTCGTCTCTGACTCTCTCTCTCTCTCTCTCTCTCTCTCTCTCTCTCTCTCTCTCTCTCTCTCTCTCTCTCTCTCTCTCTCTCTCTCTCTCTCTCTCTCTCTCTCTCTCTCTCTCTCTCTCTCTCTCTCTCTCTCTCTCTCTCTCTCTCTCTCTCTCTCTCTCTCTCTCTCTCTCTCTCTCTCTCTCAAATCTCTCTATCTCTCTCTCTCTCTCTCTCTCATCACTCTCTAAAATCTCTCTCTCTCTCTCTCTCTCTCTCTCTCTCTCTCTCTCTCTCTCTCTCTCTGGCGGGGGGGGGGGAAGGTCAAGGTCATTTCATGTCAAATCAACAAATCGATTTAGCGCACTATCTTCAATTTTGCTAAAATTTGGTATACTTGTAGTGTAGACCCAATGCTCAATAGGCAATATTTCAAACTTTAGTCCCCAAAACATTTTAGTTCCAAATTTATGACCCCTTAAATTTGGGCTTTTGGCCCCGATTTTGACCAAACGTCCTATTTTCAAACGGGCATATTGAAATCATTAACAGCAATAACCCCTGCAATATATATATATATATATATATGGTTTTGTGGTTTGTGGCAGGCTGCCGCCAGAGGTGTTGGCCGCTTAACGCACACCGATTCACCTCTCTCTGACAGCAGCACCTTAGTACATTACTATAAAAGGAGGGACTAGATATAAATAAAACCAAACTTGTGGCAGGTTTTTTGTAGAGGGTTAGTAGGGGTTAGTAGAAGTTAAAAAATACTTGATAAATATATTTTCTAAAGTTTATAATTGTAAGAAGTACAGATAAATTAGAGTCCCTATTAGTTGTTTATACACCGGTGGAACTCCAGGCGTTTAGGCTTGACGCATTCTTAGATTCAGTTTTGTTCTGCTTAATCTTGCCTGAGAATTAAACAAAATATTTGACTTGACCTGAAAAACTAAAAAGAAAATAAAAAATAAAAACATATAGCCAATGAAACACAAAGTACACAAAATTATAATAAGATAGAAACCTACCTGTTACTGCCTGCAGAGGCAAAAGCAAGACAGAATACAAACATACAATACATGTTCATTCAAGCCAAAAATGCAAAAAATAGAGTAAAATTGCATATACTTGGAGCACAAAACACACACACACATAAACAAGCGCAAATAAACAACCAGAAATACACCATAAATGCACCCTAAATACCACTATTACCCTTATAATTACGCAATACGAATACATATATGGAACAAACAAGCGCACATACACATAGACTGGCGCATATACACACGGCCCCACACACACACATAAGCACATGTAGATAGACACAGATACTTTTTTTTTTTCCCGCCCCCCGCCCCACACACGCATATACACGCACACACACACACACACACCCATGAGCGCATATATAGATAGACACAGATAAACAAACACTACCGCGTAAGCACACACACCCACACGCACACACACACTGACACACACACACACACACACAAACACACACACACAATTTTAAGAATGAGCTTAATCAAGAGAACAAGGGGAGCTGTCAGGTGATCACACACACACACACACACTTTCACACACACACACACACACACACACACACACACACACACACGTACACACGCACAAACAAGACTAACCCCACATACAATTTAATAATGAGCTTAATCATAGATGAACAAGGGGGAGGTAGGGTGGGGTCCACCCCCCCCCTAGCCTCGAAATTTTGGGGCCCCCCCCTAGAAAAAAATCCAGGGACCCCCCCTCTCCCCCCAAATCAATACCCCGACCCCCTCAGAGGAAAGACCCCCCCCTCCCCGAGAAAATAAACTTATACAAATCTGCAAAAACGAAAACACAAACATACACCCTTATACCAAAATCGCTTTATACAAAAAATAAATATCAAAAAAAACAAAACAAATGTAAAATATCGGAAAGGACCCCACCAACCCCCCTCTCAGTCAAATCTCCACCCGAGACCCCCCCAGAAAGCAGGGGGATTCGATTTCCCCCAACCCCTCCCAGAAAAAAAGCAACCAGGAACAACAAATCGCAAAAGCGAAAACACAAATCAACACCCCAACCAAAATCGCAACAAAAAAAAAACAAAAAAAAAAACATAAGAGAGGGCGGAAAGGACCCCACCAACCCCCCTCAGTCAAAATCCCAGCCCGTCCCCCCCCCCTCAAGCTAAGACTACCTAATTTACCTACTGAGTCTAAGAATTACGTACCGGGGTAAACACCCCTCATTTTGGCCGTGTTCATCTATGAGCTTAATAGTAAACAACTAAGCAATACCAAAAACAAGAGGGCCAGCAGTACAAAGTGATTGAATATTTGATTAAATTTGGTTTTGATTATTAGCTGTAAAAGGTGAGTGTTTAGAAAAATAGAGCAAAATTAAATTTTTTTGTGATAAAAAAGAATATTATAGAGTACTATAGGTGCTGCGTACCGAGCCACTTAACGACTGAGTCAATTAAGTGTAGCAGCTAAGGCAGAAACACACCAAAAGAGGTATGTTTCGCCTTTTACGGAAATTTTCTGTGATTTTATAACGGTAATAAACCATTTGTCAACCCTCCTCCTTACGCCTGGAATTTAGACAGGCGCTCCTGGCTTGGGACAGGCACCAACCCTACAGTGCAGTCGGTGGCGGAGTTAGTCTAGTAATTTAAACTAAGTAGTGATTATCATTTGTTTATTGGAACTATAAAAGAGTTTGTTTTAGAGACAATAGGTGAGGACGGTGTTCCTCCATCCCTGGAGACAATAGTGCCGATTGCAAGAAAACTAAGCGGGTCATGCGAGGAACAGTGCGGGGTCCAGCATCTGGCCATACTCGCCTTCTGGTATATTCTACTCGGGGTCGCACAAAGAAAAAGGTACCCAATTTTACCACTACGGTGTGAAGAAAAATCATATCCGCTTTCTGATAATAAATTTTGCATGAAGTAAAAAATTTTTAAGTCGGTGCACGAAAATATCTCGCCAACGGAATGCTGGCTTTTTGTGAATTGAACATTCTAACGTATTCTAGCATATTTAGCGGAGTTTTGCTGGAAAAGTCGCTTAGTTGTACACTTTCTTGCAAAATTTTGATTGAGACTAAGCGGTCATGCGAGGAACAGTGCGGGGTCCAGCATCTGGCCATACTCCCTTCGTATATTCTCGGGCAGCAGAGAAGACCCATCCACTACGGGAGAAAAATCATATCCGCTCGAAAAAAGCAGAAAAAAATAATCGGCACGAAAAATCTCCCAACGAAGCGCGAAACACAACGCAAGCGACGAAACGCCCCCACGTATGTACAGTCGGAAATTCTTTTATGTTGTAATAATTTTTCGTTGCAGCAATATATCTGGAGTTAGATATTTAGGGCCCGACCGGACTGGGATTTTTCGGTCCGGCCTTTCAAAAAGTCCGGCCCGGACCAGACCGGATCATAGTAATAATTTAATGTGTATATATTTGATACATCATATAATATGTGGATATAATTTATAATATATCATTTTGAAGAGGTTTCAAATAAATAAAGGTTACAGTTAGCAAGCTTATGCCATGAAGCACAGCCAAAAACACGGGTGTTAAGTTTGCTGGTCTTTTAACAAACATATTTACAACTGACAACGGAGAATCGATTGATAATCACAATTTTGTGATCTGACAAATTGTGCGGTCGATTGTGTGCGGTCGATCACGAATTGTGCGGTCGACGTATATGCAAATTGAAAAGATAACCTTAACGGCCGCCGGTTGGTTTTTTTTATCAAAAAAACTTAGTCAAAAAAATGTTTATAACACTAAAAAATATTTTCAAATCCAATTCATCCTAATAATAACTATAATTTCTATTGAAAAAAGCTGTAGTAATAAACATAACCCAAGATGCAATCAACCGCCGTTTTGTGGATTGAAATAAACTTAATCTATCCTTGTATATAATGAGCTGGCCCGACGCTTGGCTAAAAGTTCTAAAAATCATTAGGTGTTTCCTGTCTGCTATGTTTGAAGTATTCATGTTGGCCATTCATTACATAAATAAATGCAGGCTTTAAATTTGCATTGAGTAAAATCTATTTTGTGATAAAATATATTTCAGTAGAGTTCCTTGAATGGTTGTGTATTTTTGAGGAAGTTTTAAATGGTTCAATGTGATTATGTATAATGTGAGCTTAATCAGCGACAAGGACGTTCTCTTCGCACCTCAGCTAGTTTGGGGCTCCGTATCCTTATCAGGGCTACGCAAGCGAGGGAACAGGACGCATTTAGCCGGCTTTATATATGACGTCAACAACCCGCCAAATACAAAATATTCCCAGTCCCTATTAAATATTTTTTTGACGAGTTGAATGCAAAAAGTGGATGCGAGGAGATTAACTCATTGAAAATTATATGCAAAAAAGCTTCTAATAATACTTTTTTTACAACGATAAAAAATGTCTGGTTGATTAGCAATTAAAAGTTATTTTTTAATTCTAGGGTAAAATTTACAAGTCTTGTTGGTTTTTTTTAAATAGCCATAAAAAACACTATAAAAATACTCGCTTTATAATAAATCACCGTCACAGTTTGTGAGTCTCATAGATTTTGATGGGGGAAATCAGTACACCTCAAAAAAAAACTTTCCTCCATAGCGGCCAAAAACTAATGGTAATTATATACCATTTTTACCATTTTTTGCACTTGAATTAAACTGAAATGCTCATATCTTTTAAAAAGGAGGGGCATAATTAGATGTAAAAGGTGCTTTTTTTCAAAAACCCAAACTCCCCCCACCCCGAAATTGTTTTGTTCCTCAAAAAGGAACTCTACCCCCCAAGACTTTGTCATTTTTTATGTGAAAACTTTTGTGGCTCGGCCTACAAGAGAAGAGTAAACCAATTCTTCAGATTTCAAAAAAAGAAAAGGGAGGTGAGGTGGTGCTTGCCTTTTTCTTCTGCTTTGGAGAAAATTTATATGTGAAGTGGACGTAAAACTCCTACAATTTTTTAAAAATTTATTCTCTTTTTGAATTTGGTAACGGTCTCTCTCTTGTCCGCTCCTTTTCCACTTTGAAGCTATTTGTTGTGTATTATGTAATAAATTATCATAATAACTTGAAACTTTTACGACAAATTTTTTTTAAAGAATTTCATTTTTAAGAACTACATACATATATTTTTGTACTACAACTATAACGCTTCAGTATTCTGTAGTAATCTTCAGTAGATAATATGTAAAAATATTGTACATTCGATCCATGTTGTTTAGATTTTGTTTACATACTTACTTAATTCGTTCTGCTCTGTCAGTTTTAACTTAAAACATGGAATGAAAAAGAAATTAAATTATGGATTTAATTCAACATTCAAAAGATCTTGTAACTTTTTTTTTTGAAGTCGGCACAAAATTTGATTGATAAATTAGTATTCAACCCATAGCGACAACTCTGCTTTTTGATTAGAAAATAGAAGCAAGAAAATGACATAATTCATTGAGCTTTCTATTTTTGGCATATCAAGTTAAATAAAGTTATTGCTGCTAATTTTAATTTCTTTTTTAACAGTGGACGAAATAATATTTACATAAAACAAAAATTAAAAGGACATAGTAACCCAGATTAAGTCTAATCTATTAATTAAGTAATTAAGCGCATAATACCATAGTGATCGATGATAGTATACTAAATTAAGCTAATTTGATTTTTCTTATACCAGGATAATCGTTATTGTCACGTTTCTGTATAAAACGGCCATAGATAAATTGAACTAGGCTTGATGAAGCATACATAGGCAGTTGGTCCGGAGGGGTTAAAGCTGGAATAGGGGGAGGGCATATGGATTAAAGGCACGTTATTTTTTAATTAAGAAATTTGATAGCGCGAAGTTTTATTTTGTATTATTATGAAGCATTTTTTTCAACTTTTAAAATGTTGTTTTTACGAAATAATAAACTAAATTTATCTCTTTTTTGCAGCGCGATTTTAAACTTTAATTTGTTTTATTTGGCATTTGGTATTTGGCCATTTCCCTCAGTTTTGTTAAGTTTATAACAATTCACTGAGGTGACAACCACTTTGTATATAGCATAGGTGGGCAGGGGGGTTGGGGGGTTATACCCCCCAAAATTTCGGATTTTGCTGACACCCCCCACCCCTTAAATTTGGGGTAGCCGGGGACACCCCCCCCCAAATTCCCC
This sequence comes from Microlaimidae sp. YZB2_3, assembly GCA_030248175.1. Taxonomy (NCBI): domain Eukaryota; kingdom Metazoa; phylum Nematoda; class Chromadorea; order Desmodorida; family Microlaimidae; species Microlaimidae sp. YZB2_3. The sequence continues at coordinate 19,022 of JASAMX010025216.1, forward strand.
TCCTGGAGAAAAATTTTTAAGCGTTATAAAAGGACTAAAAAAATTTTCCCCGCTTCGCGCGGAGAGTTTATTACCTTGTTTATGTCATATACTTCATTTTTTCTCCTATTATTCAACAAACATTAATTAAACATTATTAACCTTTTATTAACGTTTTAAACACCTGTTTTAAATGTAAAGGGATAAAAAAACTTAAATTTTGTAATAAACATCATCTGGAATTAAAATTTCTGGTGTATTTTAGCGCCTTAAATTAAAAATTTTTTCCCCCGGAGGGCATTCTGCCCCCGGACCCCCCTGACAAGGGGCTCTGCCCCTTTATCCCGCTGGGGGGGCTCTCGCCCCCCAGACCCCCCATTACTGGGGGGCTCCCGCCCCCAGACCCCCCTTCAGGGTTAGTATTTACTCCCCCCAGACCCCCCAAATGAAATCCTGGGCACGCCAAAAAAAACGAGGAGGACCCCCCCCCCCCACCCCCCCCCCCCCCCCCCCCCCAAACCCCCCCCCCCCCAACCCCCCCCACCCCGGGGCTGTTCCAGACCCCCCAAATTTTTATCCTTGGAAACCCAAAAGGGGGGTCGAACTCCAAATTTTTCCCTTTACCGACCCAAAAGGGGGGTCTACCCTACCCCCCCCCCCATACATGGGCAAGTTGGTTTGGAGTGGGGGGGGGGTTAAACACCCCAAATTAGGGGGGGGTTAAAATCCAAGAAACGCAAAATATCCATATCGTTTTTTTTCTGGAGTGCATTTTACCCATATCGTTTTTCGATTTTAAAGAAAAAAAAATAGGTAAAAAACGCTAATTTTAGGTCAAAAAGCCCTTTTTATTGCATTTTTGAGCTTTTTATTGCTTAAAACATTCATTTTGACCTCAAAACTTAAGTTTGGAGGCAGTTAGAAGTCATTTTAAAGACATTTTTTTTCTTCATTTTTCCAAAATTGGGAGGGGGGTTAACTTTTTCTCCCCCGCACTTCTGACTGGGGGGGTTAAACCCCCCTTCTCAGAATTTGGGGGGTTACCCCCCCCCCCCCCCCAACCCCCCCCCCGTGCCCATGTATGCCCCCCCTGGCTACGCCCATGTATGTATATAATCTTTAATTAAATATAAGATTATAGATTAAAAAGTTTGTGATACTTGATTTTGTGGTTTGTGGTTTGTGGCAGGCTGCCGCCAGAGGTGTTGGCCGCTTAACGCACACCGATTCACCTCTCTCTGACAGCAGCACCTTAGTACATTACTATAAAAGGAGGGACTACTAGATATAAATAAAACCAAACTGTAGAGGGTTAGTAGAAGTTAAAAAATACTTGATAAATATATTTTCTAAAGTTTATAATTGTAAGAAGTACAGATAAATTAGAGTCCCTATTAGTTGTTTCACAAAGTACACAAAATTATAATAAGATAGAAACCTACCTGTTACTGCCTGCAGAGGCAAAAGTAAGACAGAATACAAACATACAATACATGTTCATTCAAGCCAAAAATGCAAAAAATAGAGTAAAATTGCATATACTTGAGCACAAAACACACACACACATAAACAAGCGCAAATAAACAACCAGAAATACAAATCAAGACAATATAATTACTATTCTATTATTACTTAATTATTAAAAAAACCTATGATTTCTAATCTAATTCTAAGAAAATATAAACACATACACATTATTATTAAAAAAAATTAAAAAATAAAATTTATAAGTTGCAATAAGGTCTTATTTTACTTTTACACAGTTTTAGAGCATTTATAAGCTTGTTTTACGTTTTTTTACGCGTTTTAAGCCCATTTTAAGGCAGCGCGGAAATATTGGGTACACCCCCTTAAAATTTGGGTCTTGCCAGACACCCCCCTAAAATTTGACCTCCCCCCTATACCCCCCAAAATCCGAGAG
>JASAMX010025217.1:0-28685 GCA_030248175.1 Microlaimidae sp. YZB2_3
TGGCCTTTTTTAATGTGTTCTCTGTTATTTTTGAGAATTCCTTCCGGGCTATTCATAATTTGATATAGAGAACTAGTAAATTATTTGTTATGTAAACCCACATGTACAAATAATGGTGCAAATCGTTTAAACAGGTTCTTTTACGTGAATTTTAAGAAGGCCGAAATTAACAAAATCTTAAAATGCGCATTTAGTTTAACGCATTGCAAATAAATTTTGAAGAAGATATCAAAACATGAAAATTAACAAATTAGATCTTTAAATAAAAGTTCCTTTTAAGGTTATATAGTGCTTCGTTTTTAAATTTGATGCAGTTTAAACACAAATGAAAAATCCTGAAATTTACAAAAAAATCACTTTTTGTATGAAAATGTTGATAATGCAGAATAACTTAAATAAAAAACTTTTGCAAAAACACTTAAGTGGACATTAGTCGCAGTTACTTTTGTGCTAGTTCATTTGTGTTTTAAAAAATAAGCCAATTTTCTAACGCCCTAAAATAGACGCAAAAATTAAGGCGTAGCCCAAAGTAAGTCAGTTACCCTAATTACTAAAAAATTTATTTTAAAACACTACCACAAAGCAGAATAGTTATATAACGTAATAACAAATACTACATGACATTTTGAGGGTACTTTAAATCCTGAAGTGAAGATAAGCGATAAAAAAGAAATGTGTCGTCAATCTGTGCGACACCAGTTTTTACTGCCAGATAAATTTACCAGCGAACCATCAGTAAGATGTATTCTTTTTACTTTTTCTTATTACAGCAATAATTAGGCAGTCATCAGTTAGTCAAAAAACCAATTTTTGGAAATACAATCAATTTAAATAGCTAGGTACTTTTATGTATCGAACACTAGTCAGCTCAAAATCCATGAAAAACTTTATTTCTGAGGAAGTTAGAAGAAGAAAGTTAAATATTGATATTTGTCATGTTTGTTGAAAAAAAAATCCAAAAAAATAAAGCGTTGTTTTAAAATCTAATTTGTGATTCTTGGCTCAAATTACAGTCCTAAGCAGAAAAAAAGGTAGTTTTTATAATGCCGCCATAATGCTGGCACAGCGCTTAAACAATTATGATAAAAGAGCGTTTTGAGAAATAACTGCTAATATAAAGAGAAATTCGTAAATGGACCATGAGGCCTTTCCGTTATGTTGGATTTGCACCGTTTATCGCCACTGTAGATTTAGCAAGCGACCAAAAGGTATATAATTTAGTATACAAAGAGGCACACAACTAAAATTCAATTATTTATTATTTTGATGTTTAAATTATACACAGGCATAACACTAGTGGTGTTCCCCAAAGCTCCCGAGCTCCGGAGCTCAAAAAACGAACTGCACTTTCTGAGGAGCTCCCGAGCAACCCCGGAGCTTCTGAGCTCCGCCCTATTTTTACACTAATTTCATGAATAATTAAAAGAGTGACGGCATATATTATTTTGTCAAGTTTTTTGTAAACTAAATTTTTTCAACACTTGTTTAAATCTATACGACAAGTTTCTACAAAAATGATTTGCATCAGCAGGGAAAACTTTACAGGGGGCACAGCATACATAATTATTTTTTGAAGTTTTCGATTTGTATAAAATTTTATATATCACTGTTATCTGCATTGATATAAATATTATAAGTTTATTTCTTTACTGGAGCAATATACTAAATTTTTTCTAGTTCATATCATTTTTGTACAAACTATAGTTTTCTCCTTTTTTGTTCTGTGGGCGGTCGGTCGGATTGTCGGGTGTGACGGGCTCTAGAAAGGAAACGATCTGGTTGGTTTTGGTTAAGTTGGTTATTTGACACCTTTTGGGGCAATCGAGTGCGGTTGTACCTTTTTAGTAAACAATCGATAATTACTTGCAAAAGTAAAGAAGGGAGTTTCTGAACGGGAAGGAGAATAATTATTATGTGCATGTGGTATATAATTATACAAATTTCGAGTCAACATCAGACTCGGTTATATGGTTTTTTAAAATAAAACCAGTTCTTGCGTCAAGTTACACTATGGGTCATTCAATACACTTGGGGCTGGCTACTGATGGGCAACTACCCTTATCTGGGTAGTTGTTACCAATTAGTAAAAGACAAAAATATATTGCAATTTTAAATTAGTTACATAATCCACATAGCAACACTAAGAAAATGCAAACTCTTCAGACTTTTTTTTACCGTTAACTTCAATATGTTGAGCGTTACAACAATAATCTAAACAGAATGCTATATTGTAAAATTTCAAATTATCTCCAATGTCATTCTGTTACGTGTTTTAATTTAATTAACATGAAAGAAATAAAACAAATCAGTAGATTTTTATTATATAAATATATATCAGCTATATAAAACCAAGAAAAAACTGAACATTATTAAAGAACACCTATTTAACCTACTTTTTACATGGATATTTGTAATTAAAACAAAAAAGAGTCATAACATTACAATAATTCAAACTGACAATAAAATGTACAAACAAAAATTAAAGTTCAAGCACTTCTTCACAATAACAATATAAGGTGATAGAAAGAAGATTTATTATTGAATTATCTAAACAAGATGAAAATGATTTTATAAGTCCTTTTTTAGTTTTTTTTGGTGATGCATAAGCTTCATATAAAATCTTAAAGATAATTTTATCAGTTTTAACTTTATTTGTTTTAAAATCGCAACATTGTAGGCATGTAAAAACTTTTATTTTTTAATACTAATAAAATTTCATTTTAAATTACACAAAAAATTCTTAAAAGGCATTTTGTTTCTGAGCTAAGGCAATCTATATTTTTTTAATATTTTTGAAATATCACACATTAAATTAAGCATAAAAATTAACCTGAAAAATAAAACATAACATTAAAAACATTAAAAAATAAATAAATTATCAGTCAAAAACATATTTTCTGTGTTCTTCCTAATTGGAAAAATTAAGGCTAAGCATACGTTTAAGTGATGTTCTCTTGAACTCTGGAGAGAAGCTTGGCTTTTCAGGGCTTTGGAGCAACTAAGCTGAGGACGTAGCTCCAAAGCTTCTCTTTAAAGAGCAATTACTTACACTGCACTTTTTAAAAACATGAATTTTAATTGTTTATTTACTAAATTTGACTGAATGATATGCCACCAAAATCTTAATTTTAACGACTTTCCTTAATTATTATCTCTAATTTAAACTCACCCCAAAAGTTTTGCTTATTTTATTTTTTTAAACCCAAAAAGAAACATGTAGTTTGTAAGACTGTTTTTGATACTATTTATATAATGAATAGCTATGTAAATGTTGCACAAAAACGGTGTTAAAAAGAAGTCTATAAAACAGACCTGTGCACTGCCCCTCGGGGGTTTTATTGAGGGGACGGCAATTCCAAAACGTGGGGGGCGGGCACGGGGGAGCATTTTTTTTGAAACGGGGGGGACAATAAAACGGGGGGGGGGCAAGCAGCAGGGAAAGAAAAAAAGAGGGAAAAGGGCAAAAAAAACGAAAATACTGTAAAAATAGGTCTAATAAGACTTAAACTACATTGAAATAGGCTAAAAATTGCAAAAAAACGCGATGATGGCGTCATAATAGGTCAAAACGGCGTCATAATTTTAGGATACTTTTTCTTTTTTTGGCGGGGGGGGGCAAATCCTCCAATGAAACAGGGGGGCATTTCCAAACCGTGCACAGATCTGATAAAATAACGTTGTATATCTAGGGATATTAAAAAACCAACACCAAAACATTAGTTTTTCAATTTATTTTCCTGTTTTTAGGAAGAAATAAATTTGGCGCAGCCGGTGGAGGTGCTGGAGGCGGAGGAAGTTCCCTTACAATTAAAATGAGAGGTCTCCCCTTCAAAGCTGACGAGAATGATATAGTCAGGGTAAAACATTAAAATTCTTGCTTTTAATTATTATTTTACTTTATGTGTTGCTTTTCTATTAAATAAATATCTGCACATACGCACATCATTACTATGGCAAAATAAGCCACAATTCGTATGAAATATGTGTGTCTGTGACTCATTTTAAAATTAAAACAAAACCCTACTAACTTCAGAATGAGTCACAGTCACGTGTATTTTATAATGACACTGGCTCATTTTGTCGTAGTAACGACTATGTGATTTATAAGTTCTTTTCAGTTCTTCGACCCAATTCGCATTGCTGACATTGAAATTCTGAAGGAGTGGAAGAGCGGTAGACCCAGCGGCGAGGCCAAAGTCTCTTTCTATACTAAAAGCGACGCCACTCGAGCTATGGAAAAGAACAAGAACCATATGGGTAAGTGTAGGCATTTAGTAGTGACTGTGACTGTTAACCCTAATCTTACACTAGCATCTAGCAAGCAGCGGTCTTGTGGGCGTTTAAATTTAAGTCCCCCGAAACCGGCCCAATTGAGCTAAAAAAATGGCACTTAATAGACGAAATAACTGTAGGTTAAACGGGGTTCGTAAAGATGTAAATTTTAGAAAAACGGTTGGAATAGAATCCTATGGATTTTAAGGACATTAGAAAATTAGAAACAGACGCGCAAATTTTAGGTAGCTCATTTTTAAATTTTTATTGGTGTTAAAAATGTATTAAACCAAATTTTTACTTAGCGTTGTGCGCATAGATGAACACGGTCAAAAAGGTAGGGGGGAGTGTTTACCCCGGGTAAATGACATCTCAAAATCTAGGGGGGAAGGTCAACCCAGGGTGGAAGATTTTGAAACCTAGAGGGGGTCTGGGGTCCAATTTCCAAAACAAAATACTTTTAAACCATTAAATGTATAATAATAGATTTTTTATAAGATAATACTACATTTTATTGAATAAAAATTGATATTTATGTATAAAAAGGGAGTAAAAACATGAATTTGTGTTAAAAATCACAATTTTGGAAGAAAATTTTAAAAAAGTACTTAAAATTTTCTTGAGAGGGGAGCCAGGGGTACAAAATTCGAAAATTTGGGGGGAGGGGGGCCTCCCCTGGATTTTTTTTCTTGTGGGGGGGGGCAAAATTTCGAGGCTAGGGGGGTGCACCCCACCCTACATCCCCCCTTGTTCATCTATGGTTGTGCGGTTTTTTAAGTGTTATGTCATTTAACATTCCTGTAATTAGGGATCTGCTATGTCAAAATGACATCCAAGCACATTTTAGAGACAAAAATCTTTTTTAAAAAATATGTAAAAAAAGTCTTTTTACCGCTTTTTAGAGCCTTTATTGCTAAAACTTGTTTAGACTTCAAACCTTCAGCTTAGATTTAGAGATGGTAAGCTTAGATTTAGAGATAGAGATGCAACTTTGTAAGTAAAGATAACCAATAAAAAATAGCGGAGGTGAGTTTGAAAATATGCTGATGCAGATATTCAAAATAAGGCGGATGTAAATATTGGCCGTATCCATAGGGGGTGGGGGTTATACCCCGAAATCCCGATTATAGCCGACACCCCCCTAAAATTAGGGAGTACCCCGGACCGGACACCCTCCCCCTAGAATTTGGGGGTTCCCTACCAGTACTAAAACGCTAAAAATGGGCTATGTGAGGTATACCCCAAAAAATTTTTGAAACACCCACACCCCCCCCCCCCGTTAAATTTCGGGGGTTGGGTATACTCCCTCAAATTCGAAAGGTTGCCCACCTATGCCTATTCCTAGGGACGTACCCATAGTTTCATTTTCGGGGGGGGGGCGGATTGTAGTACAAAAAAATTTCGGGGGGGGGGGGGGGGCCCCACCCACGAAATTGGGGGGAGGGCGGAGCCTTCCCCCCCATCTCCCCCCTTAATTTTAAAAACGTTAAAAAAGCAGGGATAAACGTAGATAAAGCTGTATAATACACTGTTCTTTGTCTAATAACGTATTATCTAATGTTTTTAGTGGTAAAAACATGTTTTTTTAGTTAAAAATTAGATTAGCACACATTGGCAGAGCCTGGATTTCACAAAAAAAAAAACGAAATTAGAGACCTGTCAGACACCTTGGCTACACCCACATTGTAAACCGAAGCACTTGAGCGGTATCTCGACTCCATGTTTTTAGGGTACCTACCCATATGAAAAAAAATCCGAGCCAATGCTATTGAATTTTTAGCCTCTGAAAAGCCCCAAATTTTACTATCTGGCGACCATTTCCCCCCGCCCAACCACTATCCTTATTTTTCCCCTTGTCCGACCGTTGTGGGGGGAGGGGGGGCGCCCCCCTTGGTTACGTCCCCGCCGTATCTATACACCTTTTCGCATTTTGTTGAATCATTTTAATTAATATTGTAAATTTTTAATTAAAAGGAAATTTTAGGTCCTAGATATATCGAACTGTTTCCAGTTAATGACAATGACGGGGAGTTTTGAAACGAAAAAAAGAAGCTTGTGTGTTTACGGCAAAAAAATTGAAAATCATTATACATAGTAGCTGAATATTACTATTGTGAATGATATTTTAGCGTGTTATTTTAAGTCGCAATATTGATAGTTATTGTGCTGCGACTGAAAATAACACTATAAAATATCATTTACTGTGTTAATTTTAAGCTGTATTTCACTGGTAATTATTTGGTGCGCGCTTACTATTGACTATTGTGGTTTTATACTGACCGCTTACCATATGTTTTGTTGTAACCGCAATTAATTCATTTCTGGAATATAATTTTTAATGTACTTTAAGACGTAAAAATAAACGTATTATAATTGTAACATTAGTTATGTAATAAATAGTAGTGACTAATAAGAAAAAAATTTACTCGTAGATTGGTATTTTAAAAATAAAATGAAGCTCGGTTTAATTTAGTTTTTAATGATTTTGGCTTTTGTGACAAAAAATTTACCGTTTTATTGAAATTATCTTAAAATAGTCGTGTTTCTCCTACAACTATTAAAATTAAATATATTTTCTAGTTTTTTTTTAAGATTTAGAAGATGAAAGAAAACTTTAAACGTTTAGTAAAACTTGCTAAAAAACGTATTTAAAAGTTTATTTCTTTTATAACGGAGTTATTATTACACAATAGTTTGATTACAATAATATTGTAAATCAGACTATTTATAAATTCGGATCCTCCAACTATCAATCTATTAATTACTTGATTGATTATAGTAAAATTATAAGTTTTATTTTATGCGCAAAATAATCTTGCTATTTTTGAAGTGCAAGGTTTCACGATTAGAAATGTTCGGAAAATAAATAATGAAGTTATCAGGTATTTAATCTACCTGTTTTTGTATATGGACATACCTTGCCCAACAAAATTGTTGGTCAGATAAAAATAAAATAAAATTTATTCTTAAGCATTAAGAAAAATTATTCAATTTTAAAGCGAAAGTGCTTGATATTGTTTTACTATTGTTGCTTATTCGGAGTTTTTAAGAAAAAAACAGCAAAAGTAATTTTTATGACATTTTTTTGTCGCTCCACGAAAAAAAATTTGCCCAATATTTTTATTTGCGTTATATTTCCATATTTAATAAAACAGAGATTGAATGGAATGTTTTCTTAGTTTATTTTCAGTATTTTAGTATTTTCATAGTTTATGGCGCCTTGCCTCTAAAGTAAAATCGTGCATTGATTGATGTTCTGTGACGTTGTTTTAGTATTTTATAAACTGTTAATACTCTTTTTATTGTTTCTCACACATCAGCAAGCAATTTAAAAAATTTTCCTATTCCATTTTTTACTGTCTTATTGATCACCTACGTTTATTTTTGTCTATAAGTACATTTTTTAGAGTTAAGTATTTTACCACTTAGTGGTTGGTTACTGCTGATACTCAAGCCTATATCTGAAAGGTGCAGGAAGTAATTCCCCGCCATATTGCCTAGTGCTGATACTCGAGCCCATATCTGAAAGGTGCAAGAAATAATTCCCCGCCATATTGCCTAGAGTGGAAACTTACAGTCTCAGTAAGACACCATCTGGCCAGTGTGCTGGTTTCAAACCCAGATAAAAGTGGGTGGGTTGGATGGCTTCAGATACGGCCTTACCGGAAACCTTGCATCTAACATTCAGTTGTGGTAGTTATCTGCCCATCTCTAATCTGCCCCATATGTTAACTTGTTAATGTATGGACAATTATAGCAGTAACATAAGTGTATATTTATTAACTTTTACCCATTTTGTGATGTTATAATTTTATCTAATTTTTTCTTCCTCTTAACAATAATATCATTGCTTTTAAGTTCTAACTTTTAATGTCCTCCTTTTCCATATCAAACTTCTTTATCTCTTTTTGGTCTAAACCTCTAATATCTATAGTTCGAACCTAACAATTGTTTATTGTTTCTTGATAGTGCATGGTATTTATATCTGTAATTTTAATACTTCTTTTCTTTTTAGGTGATTAGCCTAACTTTAACTTTTGATTAGCTTTAACTGTTGATGTCGGTTTTACTATCTCTTTCTACTTTAACCTTTAACTTTAACTAGGTATCTAAAAATGAAACAAATCAAAGTCCCATCTTGGAATGCTACAAGCTTATTTAAAAAATTGGTTGAGCTTCGTAGTGGGTTTCGTTTTTGTATTTGTGTCACACTCTCATCAAAAACTTTATTTTGCCTATTTTTGTAATCTTAGTCCACACCTTATGTATAAAAAATACTCGCAAAAAGGGCTTAATTAATGTTGCTTTCTACTCCGAGCGGCGGTGTAGTAGCGTCACTCCATTTATATGCGCCCGCTCAATTTCCTCTTAGTAAAGGCCAAAACTCTTATTTCAACAGAAGCTGTTCAATGTTAAGGATTTCCACTGAATTAGGACACTATATTATAATAATGATGAGCAGTTCCGGATGTTCTGGGTAAAATTTGGATTTCCGGTTCCTATTCCGGATTTTTGGAAAATCTCAATTCCGGTTCCGCCCATCATTTCTATATAATCACTTTCAGTCAATGACTGTTTAGGAAAAATGATTTCTAATGTACTTGGGAATCTTGAATTTTTAGCTCTTTCCACTTCCGTTCCCACAAAAAAACATATAGCCGCATATTATTACGAATAGTACCTGCCATTTGAGGGTCCTTAAAATTCTGACGTCAATGATGTTTCTCTCAGTACCGGCGAATCCATCGGGCTAAAGATATAAAATTTTTAAACCATATATTTTTCGTTGGCCTTGTAGATTTTCAGTTCGTCTGGACTAATTTTAACACACAATTCCTAATTAATCGCTTAATTATTTACAAAAACGCCGGAATTATAATTTACATGCGGTAAAGTGTATATTATCAAAAATATAAAACGAACTAGAATGTCCAACTACAATGTATACACTGAATATCTGAACAAAATTTTGCTACAAAAGTACATAGCACATGCGAGAAGAATATTTTTTCGTTATTTAAAAATAATAGCAGTGAGAAAAACGGCATTGAGTGCAAATAAAATCACAATTTTTTTCTACAAGAAAGCTAACACTGCGTTAAAAATTTCCGTACGAAAATACTACCAGAAAATGGCGGGTTTTGGCGAGATAAATTGCACGTGTGCGATTTTTCTTGAAAAATTTTGGTCCAAATTTTGTGTACATACAGTCTGACTTTTCCTTGCGTTATCAGAGGATCACGACAGCTAATTCAAAGTACACAAAGGTCTCAAGAAGATTTAAAAGTAATTTGTATATGGCGTTGTTTAACGAAAAGAAACACGATATAATACACGAAAATAACATAAACATAAAAAAGTTTTTTAAAAAACACAAGCTGGTTGTGAATAATTTTTTCTTCCTTATTTTTTCTGGTCTCAAAGAAATTATTATCAATTCTTCTTGAGACCATTGCGTACATTGAATTAACCGTCGTAATTCTCCATATATGTCGTTACTACGAGCCTTTACTATGTCGTTACTACGCAAAATGAGCCACAGTTCGTATAAAATATGTGTGTCTGTGGCTTATTTTAAATTTAAAGCAGGACACTATTAACTACAGAATGAGTCACAGTCACGTGTATTTTATAATGACTGTGGCTGATTTTGCCGTAGTAACAACGATATATTCCTGAAATTAGTGATGTTTTTCCCTCGGAGCTCCGCCCTATTTTCAGACTATTTTTATGATTAATTAAAAAATAATGCTATAAATTATTTTGCCAGAAATTTTTAAAAATTATTTTTTTATTCGCAAAACTGAAAAAAAAGTAAAACAAGTTAGAACAGTTTCTCATTTTGAAATAAAAGTTAAATCACCCATTTAATAGGCGGGGTTTTAAAGCTACCTAGTGAAATATATATATTGCGAGAGAGGGATAGAACCATCAATTTCTATACTCTACACACACTACAAACGCCTTTGGACACAAAGTCCAAAGGACAAAGCCAAACCCCCCCCACAGTCCTTGGACAGCCAGAACCAAAAGCCACCACCCCTTTGGAAAAACATATGATATTGTCGGTGGGGACGGGGGGTTAGAAATACCTTAAACCGTTAGTATTATTTCTGTTTTTTCCAATTGTTTTATTTTGTAATACTTATTCGTGGGATTTGTGACTTAAAGGTGTGAATAAAGTGATGATACTTAAGAAGTGTAAAAATGCGGTTTTTTGTACTATGTAAATGTTCGGCGTCATGAAAATGCGACGTCGTTTGACACCCCGGGAAGGGTGTGGACCAGCTTTTTATGACTAAATCGAGTTTTTATGTTGCTAAAGTTTTCGGTTATTATTCACAAAGCAGTTTTTATTTCATTTTTTACGTGAGAAGAAATCACCGCTTTTCGCGAACTAAGGTCGTTCCCAATTTTTTATGCGTTGTTCAGAATGCAGTTTTAAAGGTCAAATTTCATTACCACTAAAAATACTATAAAAAAAATTTGCACGTCGTTTTTTTGAAAACAAAACTGGCAATTTATATAAAGATAACTTAACAAAGGTTACGTTCGTTAAAGATTAAAGAAAATGAAAAATATCGTAATCTATTTGTTTTTTCTTGGTTCTTATTATTCAATGCACTGCGCTAAATCTGGAAATGAGAACTTTGACGAGAGCTCATAAAATTTTTGTTCAAACGGTTTTATGGCCATAAAAGTTAAAAACTATTCCTGCTAGTCTGCGCGATGTGTATGCAACAACTGAAGATGTAATTTGTATACTATTTCTGTGTACGGGTGATCAATTTTGTAGGTTATCAATAAATGAAAAAATTAAAAAAATTTTAACTTTATATTTTAATCTTATTAAAGTGTTGTCGAACCGGATTTTTATCGTATTCCCACTTATAATAACTTAAAATTGAAATTACTTTAAGTTAAGGTATTTATTCTAGTTAACGTTATGTAATAGCAAATCAATTTTAAACACAAATGCGAACCAATCAGTTCGCTAAACCGCAACAACACCCTGATTAACTGGAATATGACTCAAAGGCTAACAAAGTAAGCTTTATTTTGAGCCATATTCAAGACTTTTTTAAAGCTTATTAACGAGTTTGATGATACTTGTTTTTCTGAAAGTCCATTTCAGACAAACAAGAGTATGTTTTTAAATCCCATGTTGCCAGTTTTAAACGATATTCTATAAGATTTTTTTTCCGTTGCGGCTTATCAAAACTATTTTTAGAATTTTTCCACATTAAGCCTTATGTATATCCTGATTCCAGTTTGCTCAGTTTGAGTATTTGGAATATGGATATTTGGAACCTGGAAACTGGATATTTTGCAAACAGGATATACCTTGTTCAATAATATTTTATATCGTTGTTATACAGTACCGGGCTTATATATAATTTCAGTATTCAGCCCCGACGTAGCTTTTAAACACAACTTTTTAATCGCACTGTTAGAATAGTTTTTTCACATTACAAATAAAGCATAGAAAGCCTTTTTTAATCTATTCATATTCCCTATTAAAACAAACATCTTAGTTGTATAACAAAGAGCATTTTAACTAGCAGTGAATTTTTTAAATAATGTATTGCGATTCTCAATAGAATATTAGATTTTTGTTTACTTATTTTATCGAATGGAACAATGAAATTTTCTCCGCTTCAAACCCAATTTTATGGCTTTTATTTTTATTGCAACGTGCAGCTGTCTTTTTTTAAATTTGACGTTTTGGGCTAATAAATAATACGGAAAAAAGTAGGGGTTTGATTTCAATTTAAAAAAATTTAAAAAAAACTAAGAAAAATATCTTTAAACCACTAAAATCTATCAATTTTCAACTTTAGGTTTTGATATGTAGTGTGTTTATAAATAAAAAAAAACTCGGAAATATGATAAAACGCTTTTTTCAAAGTCAACTTTAACTTAAGGCTGGTTCATACTTATGACAAAACGTCCTTCGGACAAAGGACAAACACAGCGTCAAACCATTCTTTGGACTTTGTCCAAAAGACAATGTATTCATACTTTCTTGTCCTTCAGACTTTTCCCTTTGGACTTTGTCCAAAGGACAAATTTCAAGTAGCCTTCATACACTTACTTCATCCAAAGAAGAATCCAAAGGACGTTTTAGTTTGTCCAAAGGACGTTTTAGTTTGTCCAAGGGACGTTTTAGTTTGTCCAAAGGACGTTTTGACTTTTCTAAAATCGGCCTTTGGACTTTGTCCAAAGGACGTTTGTCATTAGTATGAATCAGCCTTCATAGTGGTGTATATATTTATAGTCTTTAAAGCCAATGACATTTGGAACCGAGCAGTTTTAGAGCCAAAAACGACATCAAGATTAAAGCTAACGTTTATACCATAACCAAATATAAGCAAAACTTCAAAACCAAGCTAAAAACAAACTTAAATATAAAAATTCAACTGTAAAAAAATCGAAAATGGTTCGGTGTCAGTGGTAGAACGTTTGTCTTGTGTATTGCATTTCAATATATATATATATTATTTGGTTGCGTTTTAAAAGTTGGTTGCGTATCCTATATTTTTAAACAGAATTTTTATTACAGTCTGGTTGCGATGCAACAAAACAGACGCCGTTCTTGCTTCAAGTTTAATTAGTGTAAAAATAAATTTTTATGTATTTTTTGAATTTTAAAATTCCACACGATTGTCCAAAAGCTACCATTTGAACTGAAGTTGTTCAGTGTTAAAGATCTTCACAGATTTATGACGCTATATAATCACTTTCATCCAAAGCGTTTGGAAAAAAGATCTCCAATGAACGTGGTGACCAAACCCTTTTTAGCTCCTCCCGTTTTGATTCCCAAGAAGCCAAACATATTGCCGCAAATTATACGAATACTACCCACCATTTGAGGGTTTTTAAACCACTAATGTGTCTAATCAAACCTGTATGATATTAAATAATACACGAGACAAATTCATTTAAATAATAAATAAACTTTAGAAAAAGTCCTGTTGAGACATTATGTTTTTGTTTCAAATATACTTTTTTAATTAAAAAAAGATTAATAAATTTTGGGTAATGACTGCGTAGGCGCCTATATACGATTTTGATAAGAACAAGGGATAGATTGTCATCTCATATCTCCGGCGGTTGAGTGAGACGCGGTGCGTAATACTCGACAAGATGATTTAATTTGCATAAGTAAGGTTTGCGCGCAAATGATTGGTCATTTCGTATGTTGTTCAGTTCAGTAATAGTACGTTTAGTAGTTTTCGCGCCGTTTTCCATCAAAAAATAAAGGTGATTCGACATTTGCGAACGCACTTTTCCATAAAGCTCAAAATCCCTTACGTGAGTTTGGTCGATTGCGCCGCGTAGCATTGCCAAGCCGATTGAACCAGGTGATTAGGGACCTCCCAAGCCGCCGTAGAAATTATTTTTGTATTGGATTTTACTGGTTTTTGAGATTCCATATTGATAAGTATTAAAATATATTTCCGGGCTTTAACCCCAACTGTACGCATTTGTAATTTCTAATTGTAATTTCTATTGTAAGTACATAGATCGAGCTTCAATAAAACTATATTCCGACGTTTCGAAGCAACTACGTTCTTCTTTTTCACAGACTCTCAATATGATTGAGAATAAAGTTTACGAGTAAACGTTGTTGCATTTTTTCTAAACAATCTCTATCTTTTTGCAAGTAAGGTGACCATACAAAGCTTTCAAATTCTACTAAAGGCCTTACGTAGGTAGTAAAAGCTTTAAGTAATATTGACATATTTTTTGAGGTAAAAGCTCTAAATAATAAAGATACTCTACACAAAGCTTTTGATACTATTTCGGCATAATAAGCAGAAAATTTTAAGTTGTTTGCTATTGTTATGCCCAGATCTTTTACTGCATTTTTATAAGAGATAATGGTGTCATTTAGTTTATAACATTTTTGAAGGTTTTCATATCCTATTGTTAAAACGCTGCATTTATTAAAAGCAATAGTGAACTGCCAGTCATCACACCAATTTGAAAAATTTTCTAAATCTTTGGTAAAGCTTTCATATGACTCAGCTTAGACGTTTTAATAGTTTTGTACAGTTTGGCGTCATCAGCAAAAAGCTTTATTTTTGTATTATTTGTTAAACAGTCTGGAACATCAGTTAGTATTAAAGAAAAAGCAAAGGACCTTACATAAGACACTTCCGCGCGGAACGCCACTTGAAACTTTCTTAAAATCGGATATGATCGCCTATAACAACTCTTTGGCGTCTGTTTGATAAAAAATCTTTTATCCAGCCAAGCAGCTCGTAGCCAATGCCATATTTACTGATTTTAAAAATTAGCTTTTTATGGCTGACAGTGTGAAAGGTTTTTACGAAATCAACGTATAAAGCGTCTACACCTTTTTTATGATCAATCGCTGATATCCAATCTTGCAAAGTGGTCAGAATTTGTAGGCCAACGGACCTTTTGCTTAAGAAGCCAAACTGTTCCTTACTAATTAGATTTTTGTTTCGAAGATAATTTAAAATAAAGTCAAAAATTATGTTTTCCATTATTTTTACACAAATTGATGTGATTGAAACAGGCCTATAATTTTAACATAAACAACTTTGCCCTTTGTTATGTATTGGACATACATTGGCATCTTTCCAAATTTGAGGAAGGCTGCGTGATTCCATTGAGAGCTCAAATATTCTAGCTAAAGGCATCGATATTTCATCAGCAATCATTTTTAGGAAGAAAACAGGCAACGCATCTGGTGTTTTAGAAAAATTTTTTGGCAAAAATTTCAATTTTTTTGCAACTAATTTAACTGAAAAAGGTATTGTATTTATTCCTTCTTCTAGATTAACTCTTTGATTAAAATCAGGCAGTTTTCCGTTGTCTACTGTAAAGACTGAAGAAAAAAATGAATTAAATGCTTCAAATTTTTCTATATCACTTAAAACAAGCGAACCATCAAATTTTTTTATGGGACCAATGATATTTTTGCAAGAGTTTAGCTTAGAGTTTACAAATTTATAAAACCCGTTAATACTTTTATTGTTCAAAACTTCGGATTTTTTTTCATAAAAACTTTTTAATGCCTGTTTGTACTTTTTATCAAAATATTTCCATTTGTCTGCGTTGGCAGTGGATATTTTTCTTTTTGAATTCAAGAATTTCTTCTTTTTTTAAAGATGTTGAATATTTTTTTGATAGGTAAATTTTCGTTTAATAACCGCTTTCAAAGGAACATATCTTTCAATAAAATTATTCATAACTTCACAAAACTCCGAATATACAGATTCAATGTTGTTTTTATTTAAAAAAAAATTTTTCCAGTCAAACTTTTTCAGGTGCTCTTTAATTTTTGAAAAATCCACTTTTTTGTAGTCACGATATTTTTTTAATTTCTCTAATGGGTTTATTCATTGAGAAATTTACCAAAAATTTTATACCTACATGATCACAAGATGAACTTAAAGGCTCAATTTCAGCTCTTTCAGCTATAAGGTTACTTTTATTGCAAAAAATTACGTCTCGTATATTACCACTGTCATGAGTGGGAAAATTCACAAATTGAAAAAACCCGTTTTCAATCACAGTGTCAAATAATAATGTTTGGATTAAATCAGCCGAATTTACCGTAAATGATTCCCATTTTATTTTGGGTGCATTAAAGTCACCTAATAGAATCGTGTTTAACTTTAGTCACTGTAAATCACCATAAACCGTAATCAAGATTACGGTTTAAGCTTAAGAAATCACCGCAGTGTATATAAAAAGTAGTCGCAAATATATGGATTTTACTTGCATAACAAAAATTAGGTCGGCGGCGGTCGCGCGATATAACTAAATGCTTCTAAGGTTAGATGCATTTTTATTTTAATATTTTTGAAACTTAAACTACTACAAATATCTAATAAATTTTTTCCCAATAGTGGCTTTATGTACTAAATGAAAGCATTGGAAAAAATTTTTTCTTTAAACTATAGCAAATTTAAGTATGAAAAATCGAAGCTACATAAAATACAACTTAAAACAAAGGTGTAGGTCAAAAGTTATAAAAATGGTTGAAATTGTTTTAATTTGTTATTAAATTTTAAGTTTTTGAAAAATTCTGTAAAAATTGTTTATTTCATAACAGATTTTGATTTCGTGATGGGACCGACGACCCGAAATTTTGTTATGCTAGGTAGGTCCATTCATGAGAATTATTTCGGTTTTTTCTTACTTTTCTACTAAAGTTAAAGAAACAACATTATAAATTGTATAGAGCTGTAAGTATTTTTTGACATCGTGAAAGGTGTGAATAATGATGACCGTTCGCATTTTAAACGCATTTAAAATTAAAAAGAATTCTAAGATACTTATCATCCGGTTTTGGGAGCTGTCTTTCATATTTTGCCAAAAAAGGATGAGTATTTGTATTGACAAGGTGTTTAACAACGCTTTGTTTAACGTATTTGAAATAGTTTCTTAAGTTAATGTTATATAATTTTACAAATAGCTCTGCTTATATATTTATATTTAATAAATTTTTTAAAAAGTTTTTCTATTGCGAAAAAAGTTTTTTATGGTAAAATTCAGGGATTTAGTATTTTTCCTTGGAAATATGAGCATACTATTGTTCAAGATTCCACACAGAGAAACGAGACGCGATTAAAATCAAGAACGATTTATTGGGTTTTTTTTAACAGCGGACAGCATTGGCTATTAGTTTTTATTTATTCGATTATTATAATGTTATTATTATTATTATTAATATTATTATTTTTTATTTTATTAGCTTTTTATGTATCAAAAAGATTAAATCAGTCGTGGAATGCCTTGGCGGCGTGGGCGGCCGTGAGGTCTGTCGTTGTGCCAAATAACACGGTGTTTGTAAGTGTGCTTAAGTGCGGTTTAAATTATCACTATATCAATATATGGGGTTGTTGCTAATTTTTATTAAATTAAATTAAAATTAAATTAAATTAAATTTTTATTAAATAATGGTATCGAGTAAAATTACCGACATCATTGGATTTTGGAACCTAAACATTTTTTTGCTGTGAAACGACTTAAAATTATTGATAAAAGCGATAAAAGCCTGAATATTATTGTAAAATGAATAAGCAATTCTTGATATGCATATATAAGGGCAAATGCGTTTTGGACAATAAAGTTTTTTCATTAAAAAATATAAATGAACAACTTCAGCAAAAACAAAACTTTAAAACAAAAACATTTTGGACTATTAGCCATTGTTAAATTTATTCTACAAAAAGTCTGAAATCAATCGTTCAAGGGTTTTTTTCTGAAGGCATATGGGAAAAACCTTTTTTTTTAAATAATCGTTTTAAAAAATTTTAGCCGAATGACAGTCATAAAAATATACGCCAGCCAAATGGCTGACACGGGCTATGCTTGTTGCGAAAAATAGTTAAATATGTCATTTACGTTTGTTTTGCCGTGCGGTTGAGTTTTCAAATATTTGTTGTGTTTTAATTTTTTTGTTTAGTAAATCATTAATATCTGTATCGATTGCAACCATATGTTTACAACTCGATAATTCGGAAAAATTATCAACTTTCAAAAAAGGTGCACACTAATCTAAGGCCGACGTATAGCACTTTGCACTGGAACTCGGTTTATACATGAAGTATGCAATATACATAAACGTCACCATAATGAATAATTACCGTATCTCCTACTTATCTTTTGTAGTATGCAGATCAACCCACGAAAGCGCGCGAAATTTCGATCGGTTGATCTGCATACCACGAAAGATAAGTAGGAGATGCGGTAATTATCCATTATGGTGACTCCCTATGTTTATTGCATACTTCATGTATAAACTGAGTTCCAGTGCAAGGTGCCTATAGGAAATTAGCATCTGTCTCGTGAAGTTGCTCTTGAATTAAAATGTTGCAATTATTTTAATAAAATGAACCAATCAAATACACAAGCCAGTGTAGTTTTTCTATATTTTGGTAGGTGTAAAATTGTCAATTGTGAGCATGATTTTTCCAGAACTACTGTACCTTTTCGGACAATAGAAAAACTTATAACTGGTTTGTGTAGTCCTTCACTTTTTTTAAAATTATAATTGTAGAAATTAATGAGCCAGTTCTTTAATAGTAGTCAGTAGATTAGATGTGATAGGAAAATGTATTCGAAAATGTTGACTTTTGTTAATTCAGTGTGCAATTATGCAAATCACTATGCGTCCAATCAGCTGCGCGCATCAAAAATTCGTTTTATTTATTGTTTTGAAGTTCAGTAGTCACATGAAAACCCCGAATCGGGCATGGAATAAGTTTACAAGAAGAAAAAATGACTTTTGCCGACTTGTGGTCGCAAATTTGGTGTTCCGTCATGATACCAATCGTGTTCTTGATACTCGATGTACTCGCGCAATGTGTAAACAAACAAAAACTTTTGTGTGAGGCATAAATCACCACGGATGAATAATACTCACCCATCTGTCGTTTTCTCAACAAAAAAAAAAACAAAAACGAACGCTCGCATGTTTTAAAAAGACAGTCCCGAACTTTAAACTTGTTTACTACTTGTATATCTCTAAATGGCTAAAAAAACCGCAGGTTTTTTGTTGCTTTCTTTGTGTCCATTAAAAAAGTCGCAGTTACAGTCATGTTAAGTTGTAGTTGAGTCAATTTATCTTGGTTTTTAATGTAAATAATAATTTATTATCGGCTTTTACACGTTCAATTTAGTGTACAAAGGCCCTGTTTAAAATCAAAGATTGTATCCACGACATTATGGCTTTAGATCGTCAAGCACGCAGATGTAAGCATTTTTTATTTTTCAATTTGATTTACAATTTTCTTTGAAGAGCAAAAATTTATATATGGTTGGCAAAAAACTAAAATTTATTGGAGAACTGTTTCAATCTATTTTAAATAATTTTGCATTTTTTTGTGTGTTCGAGCCCAAGAAATAAAAAAAAAACTTTGGAAGTATAACAACATCATTTGGAATTTTTGGTGATTTTTGTAAAATAAAAGGTTTTGGGAGCAAGAAAATAACTTTCACTGAAAATCATTAAAAATAAGACAAAAAATTAATTTGTGGCGTATCGTTAACCAACTTTTAAGAAAACAAACTACATGTATTTTCTATCATGTATTAATTCTATTTAATTTGAAAAACTTTTGTTTTTATAATATTGAATGTTAAGGTATATCTATAAATGTAGGAAGTGACAGGAAAAGAAAATAAAAGGAAGGGAAAGGAAAAGGAAAGGAACTGATTTTGGATTATTTTTATCAGAGTAACTTTAATCCTTATTGTAATACAAAAAACTATTGAAAATCAGAAGGAATAAAATTCGATTTTAACGTTTTTACTATTTTCCTCAAAATTCTTTAAAAAAAGAAGTTACATACAAATATGATTCAAAAAGCTCGTTTGCTACAGTTTGATTAGTTAATTTGGTTATTTTCGGCAGTTATGCGGACAAAATCTAAAGTTTTGTGTTTTTTTTTAATTCGAACAACCACAAAGTTTGGTTTTAGAACACGTAACCAACTAAAGTTTATGGTCTAACTAAATTTTAGGGTGGCTCTAAAACAAAATCTCGGTATGGGGTTTTTGTATACTCTATCTTAACCTTGTTCTGCGTAGTTAAAGAAAAATTTTGCGCATTACGCGGAATCATTTTGCGCGTTTGATTCGAAACAAACATTTTGCTATATACGCAGAATTTTTTTCACAAGTAAAACCGCAAATTTTTCTGCGCAGAGAACACGCGAAAAAAATCTGCGATTTTATTTGTGAAGAAAATTCTGCGTATATAGCAAAATGTTTGTTTCGAATCAAACAAGCAGAATGATTCTGCGCAGTGCGCAAAAAAGTTTGCATACAGTGTTACGTTTATAATTTTGTGGTTATTTTGTTGAGACACTTTTATTGTTTCATTTCGATAAAAATTTTCATAATATGCCGTAAACATTGTAATTTAACACTAAAAAATATTTTTAACGAAACGCAATATAATTAAATTTGTCAACAAGGTAAAAATTTCAAAGAAACTTTGGAAGGTAAAAATTTATTTTAAAATTTGTAGATTGTAATTTAATACTACAACAATTTTTGGCATTCTTCAAGTATAACCTACTCAATTACATGGGCTACTTTAAGTATAGACAAACTAACAGTTTAAATACCTTTTTTTCATGTAAAATTATCGTGAGAATACTACCTAATCGTGAACTGTAGACCCTAGCGAAAAATAATATTGTTACGTTTAATCATTTATTGACAATGCTCTCGTGTTTGTTTACTTCGGATCCATTTTAATTTCCTAGCTGTGTTTTGCAATATGTCAATTTTAAATAATACAGAATAAGTAACTTAAGTTCGGTCAGCCTATAATTTCGGCCACCAGCATGCGCATACCAATCGCCATGCGCAAAGTTATAAAATGAAACTGCGTATGGCTCTATAGATGAGATGATGATCTATTTAGCCATATACAGTTCATTTCATATTTTTGCGCATTGCAAAAAAACAGGTGGTGACCGAAATTAAAGGCTGGCCAAATTTAACTCATTTATTCTAGTTTTTTTAGTTTCTGACGTACCGAAAGCGACGATATTAAACATTAGCGTGTATCGAGAGGGCAGTCCAGTCGAGGTCGGGAGCCGTTGGGTGTCGCGAATTTCAAAATTGGGATGGGCGCCGTATGCAAATTTAAAGTCGACATTCTACAAATTTAAATTCAACGCGGACGCGGAACTGGAGCTGTTGCGAAACGCTTTTTCTCAATGCTGTAAAAAAACAAAACTCACGCCCATAATATCGTCGTTACCATGATCACAGAATGAGTCAGAGTCGTCGTGAAATACACGTAATCGTGACTCTTTTTTATCCTTTAACACACAAAATGCTATTAACGTTATGAAGGTTAGAGTCGCGTTGATTTTATACTGATTGTGACTCTTTATTTCGTAGCAAAGACGATTTGTAAAAGGTGACGCCTACCGGCATAACTTGATCCTTAACCCTGTTCGTTTTCACATCGACAAAAAAACCATCAAGGAGGTCGCGAAGTTTATCTTCGTGTCTCCTAACAAAAAATAATTGTTTCTGTAAGGGCTGGTGTTCATACCGGAATGGCAGCTGGCAGCTGATAGCCAACGAAAGCGTTGACAACATTACACCGCCATTGTTGTTGCGGTGTGAACGGTGTGCTCTGTGCGTCACCTATCAGCTGCCATTTCGGTGTGAACCAGCCTTAATTTTCCCAAAATAAGTGCCTCTTTAAGGCAACGTTTTAGAATGATCATTTACATATTGAATTTTATCACAAGTATAATGATAGATCGTTGCCAATAAAAATATACATATTGTACTTGTGATTTTTATTTTTATGTTTGACGGGCCCATAGCTTAAAAATATTAAAAAAAACTTACATTCAAAAAAGTTTTCGACGCAGTATTTTTTTTTTGTTTTTAGACGTGCTAAACCTGGGGCAAATTAAATGCGCAAAAATAAATCTGTACTTGGTAGGTTATAAGTAACATGTTAAGTAACAAGATTTGACGATAATTTACGAAGTATGTCAAAATTAAATTAAATTTGTAAGTGGATACAACTGTAAGCACTTACTTATGCATTTGTTTGAAATAGACAATTTAAGGAACATGCCACCACTGCACCGTATGGGCTGTTTGTGATTTACTTTACGTCGTCTTCTATACTCGTCAGTAATTCGTCGTTACTACGGCAAAATGAGCCACAATTCGTATAAAATATATGCGACTATGACTCTATTTCGATTTCAAACAGCACGCAATAACTACAGAATGAGCCACAGTCACAGGTATTTTATAATGACACTGGCTCATTTTTCCGTAGTAACGACGAATTGTGAGTCATTATTTCAGGTGGGGACGATCCACGTCACACCTTTCGCCAAGAAGCCTAAGCCTAACCCTAAGCCTAAGCCTAAGCCAAGAAGACGCTGCTCTAAGTATAAGTTTCTTAACCATCCATTCCAGGTTCAAACCGCTCACTTTAACACCCCGCAGGCATGCTTTACATCTAAGGTGCGGTACGGGTACCACTTGTGACCACACATAACTGGAGGCGAGATAAGATTACGACTTTTTTTGGAGATAGAGAAAAATACCCGTACTGGGATTCAAACCCGGGTCTCCTTTACTTGACTTCCAGGCCTGTTTTTCTTAGTTGGGTGTGCTAACACTGCACCACACGAGCTGTTTGTGACTTTAAAACGTCTTTTATACTTGCCGGTAGTTGTGAGTCATCACTTCAGGACGGAAAGTTCCACGTCACACATAATTATAACATAATAATAAAAACGTGTGGGTGCCTGAGTTTTTCTCTGGTAACAACGCCAACGAAAACGAAGGAAATTTATCCGTCCAGTATGCAGTGGTGGAACCCAGTCTGTCCAGGTCGGAGTTCTCGCGCACTAAAACTACCTAATAAAACATCAACTATCTGAGTATCTAATGAAACATTAACTATCTGAGTGTCTAATTAAATATTAAGTATTAGTATTTAATGAAACAATAGCACTGATGAGATACATAAGACTTCAAGACATAATACCAAAAATACATAATATAACAAAAGGTGACCAACACCTGTGTAAAAATGACAACGTGTATGCCATTATAATGGCATGCTTTCAAAATATGCCATTATAATAGAACTCCTATAATAATGGCGTTTCCCTATAAAATTTTCTCCTATAAAATTTCCCCAAAGGGTTAAAACCAATGATTTTTTTCGGAGATCCGAGCTCCGGAGCCTCCTGAAGCTCCAGAGCTCCAGTCATATCCGCTTAACTATCAGTCCGTTGAGAACTCCGATTCCAGGTATTACGGGGAAATCAGCCGAAAATCGGAACTGAAGAAGACCAAGGTTGTTGAAAATGTACGGAGGACTAGCAACCTTAGACTGGTTCCCGCAACGAACTAAAAATTATGTGAACATTGTATTTCCAAATAAGAACAACCGTAGATTTTTATTTTCAAAAGCACCTGCCTTTTATTGCCTGCCTTATTAAACTATTTTGGGAGAGCAAACATTCGGATTTTTTGGATTAAAAACTATATTGGCCAAACTTTGTGAAATCTATACGATTCGCAAATTTGAACTGTGAACAATGAACTGCGACTCATTTCACTTAAACCAATTGAAAACAAGAATATGTGTAGTCAAATCAGTCAATAACGAACACGAAAATCTTGTTACAAAAACCGTAAATTTTGATATTATGACATGCCAAAGTTTTTAAATGAACTATATTAATAATTTGTTTTTACTAATTAAAAAAGTCTTGGTTGGTTGGTGTTTTTGCGTTGATAATATATACAAAAACCAAGAAACTAAAATAGTAAGTTATGTTTAATTATTACATTATGTACAATAAGGGACTGTTTGTTTTTTAACGGTAGTAATTAATGCTAATTAATTAATCCTAATTAAACTGGTTGTTATAAATAAAAGAATTTAGCAATTTTTTCTGACACTTTCTTTCACCTGATCGCATTAACACATAAGCTTTATAAACATTTGAATTCTATAAATAGGTAAAAAGCAAAAGTTAAGTAAAACATTTGTGTACAACAGAATTAAAATAATCGTTGTAAATATGGAACTATTTTTTACTTAAAAATAACAGAGAATTGATAAGGACAGCACAGCACCTTTTTTAAGTTGTAGTTTAATATTTTTAGTAAACGCGTTAAATTAAAATACATATTTGATGATATGTATGATAATTAATTTTAGTTTTATTTAGCATACATATAATATTTACTGTTGCTATTTTTAAATTTAAAAAAAGTTATTTTATGCTACGCTATATAGTTTGTCATACAAATTTGACTTAATTGAATAAAATGGATAAACTAAAACGCAAAACGCAATTCGCATTTCGCGTCTAAGTGAGACGCGCTAACAATCAGAAAAGGTTAATATTCTTATTTTACATTTGTTTTATATTCACGTTAAAATGATCAAAATGCGTTTTAATATTCATATTCAATTTTTTTTTAAATATCAAACGATGGTCATATCAAAATATACTCCTTTTTGTATTTGTGACACGTGTGCTTTTAAATGCTTACTGTATAATATTCGTCATTAAGTCTGTAAAAATATACTACTATTTTATATTTGTGACACGTATGCTTTTAAATGCTTACTGTATAATATTCGTCATAAAGTCTGGTTTTATTATTTGGGTTTATAAATCCAGCTTACTGCAAAAAATAACTGGTTAATTTTTTTTTCAAATGCGCTTGTCGTCAGTTTGGTGGAATCGTTTGACAAATTATACATAACGGTGTCATTTTGCTATTGTTCGTCACTTCGTTTGTCCAGACTGATGTCGGTATTTCGTTTGGAAATTACCCGTTTCGGTTGCTGCGCAAGGAAAAAAATAAAACCGGTCGCATAGCGGGGGGTAAAAGCGTTAAAAAATAGATTTCAGTTTGTAAATTATTTTTTTGATAACCTGGTGAGCTAACGAAAAATTACAGGTTAGTATTTTTTTCTAGTGTAAATATGGGTAAATTTAGCTGTTTTTTTATAGAAAACAGCAAAATTTACCCATGTTAGCAAACAATTAAAAACATTTAAAATATTTTTGCTCTTGAAGGTTAAGAACGGTATAAATAATTTTTGTTGTGTGATCTTATTGAAATTTCAGAATTCAGAGTTTTAATCTTTAAATCCTGTAACTTAACCCGTTAGTAATCGTCTTTTCCCCAGTTACAACTGTGAAACCTTCGTACGACAAACGTGAAACCTTCGTCTCACGGTGGTGGTATTTTTTATGACAAATATCGTACCTAAACCTTACCGCGGTAAACTCTTCGCATGACCTAGGTCGCACTTCCGTCATACATAATTTTTTGTGCGCGAATAGTGCCCAGTGAGCGAGCAAATTGAAATGGTTAAAACTGTACGGTAGCAATATGCAAATTTTTGCAAAATAAAATATCCTATGTAGGTAATACACTGTATCCGTGAAAAAAATCTGCCTATTGCTACCGTACAGTTTTAACCATTTCAATTTGCTCGCTCACTGGGCACCACTCGCGCAAAAAAATTATGTATGACGGAGGTATCGCATAGGTCTTACGAAGGTTTCACGGTTGTAACCGAGGAAAAGAAAATCACGGGAACGGGTTAAATGAAGCAGAATTCTTTCGTAGTTATAGAGCCTAAAGGTAAACCCAACGTGGTCGCAACAGTTGTTCTTTGGATAAAAAATGCCCTCATTAAGTAACCACTTAAATCACAAGAATTTGACGTCACTTTATCCAACAAATACTCTGTATTAAATAGAATCTAATTGGCTGATAAAATGACGTCAGATTCTCGTGATTTGAATGGTCACTTAATGGGGGGCATTTTTTAATCCAACGAACAACTGTTGCAGCTACGTTGGGTTTACCTTTAATGTAGATAAATGCATAAATTTTTGTTTTGGTTAAATTTCGACCAGTATTAAATGAAACTGGCCACTAGTACAATTAAAATTTAGAGACAATACACAATAAATGTTTACAAGCAAAAAAGTTAAAAATTAAAAGTTTAAAAAAAAAAAGCCAAATCAGGGTTTAAGTCATCGTGACTTGTTTGTTTGTCTAAGTACACCCAGGGTTTTTTTCAATTTTTATTACAAAAAAATAAATAACAAGATTATATATAATTTAAGGAGAAATTCAAGCAAAATGTTGGTTCTAAAATTATGGATGTTCGTAATGGGAGTTCAAATGGCGGCTGCCACAGTCCAAAGTATTTTAATATTTTATAAATGTGATTTGTTTAATAGTTATAGTATATTACTTTAATTTTATTCCTAAAAAGAAGAAAATTTATATACAACCTTTAAATATATTAACAAAATACTATAATTATTTAGGCTGTCAGTTTAAAAATTTGAAGTTTCTTCTTGTATAATGTTTTTTCTCCATAAAATAAAAAATAAAAAAATTATATGCAGATTTTTTGTTTCTCTTGTAAATCTGTTCTACAGAATAATGTCCCAGTAAATAAGCAAAAAATAAGTAACAACATCACACGGTTTTTTACATTGTTATTCAAGATTTTAACTTTTGTTTATCATTTTTAAGCAGTATTTCAAATTTTTAAATCCTTCGTTTCGAGTCCAAAGCTGACCAATAATCAGAAAATAAGAACAAACAAACACTGTATGTAAATTGTTTACACACACTTGTCCATAGTTCATTGCTGCAAGATTTTTAAAAAAAGCTGTGATTGGTTTAAAAGGGAAAAAACTTTTTAGTGCCAATGCATTGTGAATTTTTTTGAAATGTTTTTTACACGTTATAACACAAAAAAGTAGTGATGGGCAGTTCCGGGTTCGGATGTTCAGGGTAAAATTTGGAATTCCTGTTCGGATTCCTGCTCCGGATTTTTGAAAAATCTCAATTCCGGTTCCGGTTCCTGTTCCGGGTTTTTAGAAAATCTCATTTCCGGTTGTGGTTCTGGTTCGGATGTTCCGGGGGATTCACAGTTAGGCAGTTCCGGTTCCGTGTTCCGGATATTTCGGACAAAATTTGGAATTCCGGTTCCGGTTCTGTTCCTGATTTTTAAAAAATCTCAATTCCGGTTCCGGTTCCTGTTCCGGATTTTTGAAAAATCTCAATCCCGGTTCTGGTTCCGGTTCCGGTTCCGGGGGTTCCGTAGTTCCGCCCATCACTACAAAAAAGGGTCTTACGTTTTACTTTTTCTTGGCTGGTGAATTGTGACAAGGTATAATAAGCTAATTTCTGTTAAACAAACAGCTAATCAGTGGGTTCAGGCTACAGACCAGCGGCAGTAAACTCAAATGCTGATTGATTCTGAGCAAACGCAAACGATTAAGTCTTTCTTATGCAGACCTGTTCACTGCCCCCCCCAACCCCCCGGGGGGGGGCAAATCCTCCAGTAAAGCGGGGGAATTTCCAGACCGTGCACAGGTCTGCTTATATAAATCCTTTTTTGTTTATAAAAAAAACTTGAAATATTTTTATAATTTTATGTAATATCTTTTTGAAGTTTTTTTAAATAACTTTAGCGTGTGACGTCAGTCAAGCGGACGGAACGTGTCAATTTATCCCAACAAGTAAATATTTTACACTTGTTTACACTTAAGTGATTATGTTTGAAATTAATAAATATAAAACACCGAGAAAAGCTATGTCCCGGCGCGCGCCACCGCGAATATGCGTTCTAAGGCTCTTGCTGTTTTCCCTACATGAAGAATTTGAAAAATTGCTTGTAAAGCAGAAAAAACCTTCAAACACAAAGTGTTTAACGTTTAAAATAAAACTTATGTTACACATTTAAAAAAATATATAAAAATACCTTATATAAACAAACGAACCAACCAAAACACCGCCATAGTCCACTTACGAATATTTTTCTTATTTTCCTTTTCTTATGGACCTCGTCGCCATAACGCTTATGCGTCCATATTGTAACGTCCAGAAATATGAGGCCGAATAAATTGAGTTTTTGAAAGAAAGATTGCGAAACAATTGCTGTTTTTAGCTTTTTTGGCTGAAAAATGAGCGATACAGGACTTGAACCTGTAATCTCCAGCATCATCACCCAATTGACTGACGTGCTGCGTTACACCATCGAAGCTCAACAGTGTTACATTACAACTCGTATTTATAAGACGTCATATTTCTGGAAAACATTAACACAGCGGTAAGTTGTGACAAATATGCGATTATGCGCAACGTGTCTGAAAAGATACCTTTATTTTCTGCTCGGGAATGCTAGCCTTATTTATTGCATTGATCGACCTTTTTATTAATTGAATTTGACGTTTGTTTGATGTTTGTACGTAATGTATGTTCCCCGGAGCTACGAGTTTCGGAAGAGAGCTCTGCTTCTCGTAAAAGCTCCAGAATAACTTCCGGAACTTCGGGTCTCCAGGTAACGGAACTCCTGCTTTTCGTAACTCCAGACAATAACTTCCGGATCTCGGGCAACTCTGTAAACGTAGCTCCATTTTTCGTAACTCCTAGAATATCTTCCGGAACTTCGGCAACTCCGGTAACAAAGCTCCGCTTTTCGTAGCTCCTAGAATAACCTCCGGAGTTCGAAACTCGCGCCCTATTTTTTTACTAATTTCATTAATAATTATAAGTAAATAAAATGTTAGCTGACCGCCGAATTTTTACAGTATTGAATCGATTATTTAACAATAAAAAACATTCAAAATTTTTCACTAAAGCGGATTAGTAATAAAGATTAAAACCTGTACTTTTAATATTTATTGGTCAATTATTATTAATTTGGAACCTAAATGCAAATTTTTTTTAAGGGCTAAAGTTGGTTAATTTTTGTATATTTTGTGAAAAGATGGAATTAAAAAAAGTTTTGCATTTCATATTTGTTTAAAAGAATCATTACCTCACAATTTTAATTGGTCCCCTCATGTCTACATTCTAATTTT
>JASAMX010025219.1:0-10879 GCA_030248175.1 Microlaimidae sp. YZB2_3
ATGTGTGCCTTCGTTCAGTTACGTATTGCTTCGGGGGGAGGGGGTGGGTAGGATTTCAAAATCAAGGAGGGGGTCAGGGGTTGGAGGTGGGAAATTTGGGGGGAGGGGGGCCCTACATTTTCATATTTAGGGGTCCCAAAATTTCAAGGCTCAGGGGGGAGGAGTGGACCCACCCTGCCCCCCCTTTCTCACCTATGGCTGGGAGCATTTTGTAAGTCCTAGAAGGGATTCCCAGCATAGGTGAGAACGAGTGGGGGAAGCTAGGGGGGTGGTTACTGGGGTAAAACGAATTTTGAATTCTAGGAGGGGGGTCCCAGTGGGCGGGCCGTGGCGTGCCCCGGGGGGGTGGCCGGCCCCCCCCCCCCCCAAAATCCGCCGAAGCCGGATTTTTTCGTAAGGCGGGACCCTTACGTTTTCTGAGTTTTGGGAGAGAAAAATTTTTTTCTTTAATATTAATACAAAAACTTTCCTGATGCCTTTTAAAAGTGTATTGATCATTCAAAAAAACCAAATTTTCCCCGCTTTTCGCCGGGTAGTTTAAATTGACAATTTATCTCAGTTTTTCCATTTCAGATCGATTTTGCCGCTCAATAGTTAAGGCATACATGTTAAATAAAACTACTATAAACACTATTAACCTTTTATTAACATTTTAAACACATGTTTTAAATGGATCGAAATAAAAAAAACTTAAATTTTGTTTTAATTATCATCTGGAATTAAATTTTCTTGTGTGTTTTAGCGCCTAAAATTAAAATTTTCTGCCCGGGGGCATTTTGGCCCCCCGGACCACCCTGACAAAGAACTCTGCCCCTTGACCCCGCTGGGAGGCTCTCGCTCCCCAACCCCCCCATTTCTGGGGGGCTGCCACCCTCAGACCCCCTTCAGGGTTAGTATTTTTATCCCCCGAAATGAAAAACCTGGCGCGCCACTGCCAGGGTGGTGGGGGGTGGGGACCCCCCCTAGCTTTTTCGGGGGGTTCAGAGCCAGGGTGTGCGAAAATTTTGCAATCTAGAGGGGGGTCAGGTCAGGTTATGTGTCCAAGGCAAAACAGTTTTAAACCATAATAACTTTATAAATACTACATTTACTAGAGGGGGTCAGGTGGGGAAGAATTTAATTACAAACAAAATACTTTTAAACCATTAAATGTTTAATCATAGTTTTTTTTGTAGCTAAGATAATACTACATTTTATTGAATAAAAAGCCATATTCATGTATAAAAAGGGTGTAAAAGCATGAATATGTGATAGAAATTCACGTTTTTGGAAGAAAATTTAGAATAAAAAAGGTACCTAAAGAATTACCAAGGGAAGAGGGGGGGGGTCAGATTTCCGAAAATCTAGAGGGGGGTCAGGGGTAAAAAATTTGGAAATTTGGGGGGAGGGGGCCTAGATTTTTGTCAAGCGGGGGGTCCTAAAAAATTTGAGGCTAGGGGGTGGACCCCACCCTGCCCTGCCCTTTTTCTCACCTATGTGTTCTTCCAGCCCTAAAACCATTATACTATATACTATTAAATTAAGTATATACTTATTTATAATATTTTGTAAGATTTCTTAAAACAACTTTTCCAGCATGTGTGTTTTATATTCTTAAATTAAAAATTTTTTCCTCAGGGAGAGAGTCTGCACATCATGTCCGACATTGGGCTAAGCCCTGTGCCACGCTGAAAACCAGACATGCACTGCCCCCCCCCCCCGGGTTAAAGCGGGGGGGCATCCAAATGGGGGGGGAAACTTTTTTGAAACGGGGAGGGGCAAAAAAACGGGGAGGCAAGCAGGGGAAGACCCGATAAGCCCGAAGGCTACAAAAATCAACTTTTTTAAGGAGCCATCACCATGTTATACTCTTAATGGGCAACCAGAATTTCGAAATGCTGTCTGGTGGTTTTTAGGCATACCAGTGGCGTGCCCAGGGGGGGGGAGGCGGGGGGGCGGCGCCCGCCCCCCCTGAAATCCGGCAAAGCCGGATTTTTTTCGTAAGGGGGGACCCTTACGTTTTTTGAATTTTGGATAAAAAACCTTAAATTTTGTTTTAATTATCATCTGGAATTAAAATTTCTAGTGTATTTTAGTGCCCTAAATTAAAAATTTTCTCCCCCGGACGGCGTTCTGCCCCCCGGACCCCCCTGACAAGGGGCTCTGCCCCTTGACCCCGCTGGGGGGCTCTCGCCCCCCAGACCCCCCCCCTTAGGGTTAGTATGTACCCTCATAGATGAACACGGTCAAAAAGCTAGGGGGGTGTTTACCCCGGGTAAATGAAATTTCAAAATCTAGGGGGGGACCTAGGGGGGGGGTCGAACCCCCCTAGCTTTCTAGGGGGGGGTCGACCCGGGGTGGAAGATTTTGAAACCTAGAGGGGGGTCAGGTGGGGTCCAATTTTCAAAACAAAATACTTTTAAACCATTAAATGTTTAATAATAGTTTTTTTATATAATAATACTATATTTTATTGTATAAAAAGCGATATTTAAGTATAAAAAGGGTGTAAAAACATGAATTTGTGTTAAAAATTCACGTTTTTGGAAGGAAATTTAGTGTAAAAAAAGTACTTAAAATTTTCTCGAGGGGAGGGGGGTCAGATTTCAAAATCTAGAGGGGGGTCAGGGGTAAAAAATTCGAAAATTTGGGGGAGGGCCCCCCTGGATTTTTTTCTAGGGAGGGACCCTAAAATTTCGAGGCTAGGGGAGGGGGGGGGTGGACCCCACCATACCCCCCCCCCTGTTCATCTATGTGTACCTTCCAGACCGCCCCCCCCCCGAAATGAAATCCTGGGCACGCCACTGATTAACTATTCTAATTAAATTTTGCCCTTAAGAATGTCTAAATAACTTAGGTTTGATTCGCTAGCATAATGCTCCTTTACGCCACGTGTACTGACTGGTATGACATGATTTGCTAATTGGAGTTATTGAAAAATATTAGCGGTACTGTTTTCTAACTTAAAAAATGTTTAATTTAAAGTAAAAAAATGAGAATTACATTGTTTCGTTTGACTTTTGGAGTAAAAATTTTTTGTGATGATTAATTACTTGATATGGAAGATCGACTTAAAAAATACTAAATACCATAGGCGGACGGAGGAGAAAAGTTGGGGGGAGGGGTAATACACCTACAAAATCTTGACAACTGCCGAACGACACTCCCCTCTCTCCATCTAAAATATAAAGTTAGATCGGACACTCCTCTTCCGCCTTAAAAATTCTGGGGTAGGGACCCAGTAATAAAAACACTAAAAATACAAAGCGCAGGTGCTAAGACAAGCCAGAAGGGGCGAACAAATTTCACCCTCATGGTTGAGACCATACATGGGCAAGTTGGTCCGGAGTGGGGGGGGGCGTTAAACCCCAAATTAGGGGGGGTTAAAATCCGAGAAACGCAAAATACCCATATAGTTTTTCGATTTTGAAGGAAAAATAGGTAAAAAACGCTAATTTTAGGTCAAAAAGACTTTTATATAGCATTTTTGAGCTTTTTATTGCTTAAAACATTCATTTTGACCTCAAAACTTAAGTTTGGAGGCAGTTATAAGTCATTTTAAAGACATTTTTTGTTCATTTTTCCAAAATTGGGGGGTTAACCCCCCTCCCAAATTCTGAGAAGGGGGTTTAACCCCCACCCCCAATTTTAAAAAATGAACAAAAAATGTCTTTAAAATGACTTCTAACTGCCTCCAAACTTAAATTTTGAGGTCAAAATGAATATTTTAAACAGTAAAAAGCTCGAAAATGCAATAAAAAGGGTTTTTTGACTTAAAATTAGAGCTATTTACCTATTTTTTAAAATTGAAAAACGAAACGATATGGGTAAATTGCACTCTAGGAAAAAACGATATGGGTATTTTGCATTTCTCGAATTTTAACTCCCCCTAATTTGGGGTTTAACCTCCTACCACTCCGGACCAACTTGCCCATGTATGGTTGAGACTCTTCGTCCAACATTGATAACGATGTTGGCAGCCTTTACCGCTAGTGTTTACTGCGCGCAGTGTTCACCCATTTCGAGGTCTTAGCTAAAGGATTTTAAGTCGCCGCCTGATTTTGATCTTACATTTAACGTCGTACATTAGCAGCATAGGTATTCCTGCAAGGCCAGTGGTACAGACTACACACACTATGGAGCTGCATTTGTCCACTAGTTTGCTAGATGGAAAACTGGAAAACGTACAACAACAATCACTCTAGCCATGCCAAGCTGGACTCATTTCTATAAACGAAAATATCCAGCAACTAGGTCCAAACTAGGTACCCGTAGGCTCGTTGGGTGCTGCCTAAAGGTCAGCACGGTCCTGGTGGCTCAATGGCACCTATTTGTGGTATACACAAAAAAAATTTGGGACATCCCTCCTCCTCATTTTTGGGGGTCGGATATACCCCTCCCCCAAATCTGGGAGACTGCCCACCTACGCTAAATAGTTGTTAACTTTCTATTAAGTCCAAAATTAATAAAATAAGGTTTTAATTTTTAAAGTGATAAAATTGTAATAACTTTAAAATATGGGCTTTAGAATGGATTAATAAAAAATATAACCACAATAGTACGTGGAAATTGTCCTTTGAACTATATTATTTGTCCAGCACGCTTTAGTACAACTTATAAATTGTTCGTAATATAAAAATTAAAACGAAACAGCTTACTTGAGCGATGCACCCTTTCTCGGACTTCCATATACTCCTGTTCGTGTTTGACTGACGTCAAAGCGGTTGATAATTCCCTGATCATGTCTTCTAGCTTATTGTGTTCCGCTGTAATTAAATAATAGTATTACATACAAATAATACCAATAATGCAAAAGTGTAGCCAAAGAAGTTGTGGACTCCCTTTATAGAGCTGGCGGAAGTAAAAATTTGAGGGCTAATAGGAAAAATTTTTTTCTCGCGCTTCGTTCCGCTCAGCCTTCGACACTTATATATTTTTTGTCTGAAGAATATCAATGGCAATTTTTAAAATTTTTTTTCGTACAGTTAGTACAATTTTTAAAATGTTGAATTTTTTTAGGCGCGAAAAATCTTACCCCTTTTTATTCTCCTTTTTTAACGATACTTTGAAAATTTGTAGTACAATCTCCTACAAACCCTATCCTTTCGAAAAATTTGTATGGGGTCCAACCCATACATGGGCAAGTTGTTCCGGAGTGGGGGGGATCACACCCCAAATTAGGGGGGGTTAAAATTCGAGAAACGCAAAAATACCCATATCGTTTTTTTCTGGAGTGCATTTTACCCATATCGTTTTTCGATTTTGAAGATAAATAGGTAAAAAACGCTAATTTAAGGCCAAAAAGACCTTTTTATTGCATTTTTGAGCTTTTTATTGCTTAAAACATTCATTTTGACCTGAAAACTTAAGTTTGGAGGCAGTTAGAAGTCATTTTAAAGACTTTTTTCTTCATTTTTTAAAAATTGAGGGTTAACTTTTTCTCCCCCCCCCCACTCACTTCTGAGTGGGGGGAGGGTTAAACCCCTCTTCTCAGAATTTGGGGGGGTTAACTCCCCCGTGCCCATGTATGGTCCAACCCCTTCCCTCTTTTCAAAATCCTAGCTACGCCCTTGCAATAATGGTATGCTAACAATAATAAATAAGCACAAAAACAATGTCGATTATCGATTATTACCAATCAGAAAAATCAACAACCTTATATTTAATAGTTCTATAAAAAGTGTAGCATTTTATGCAATATGTAAGCTGAAGCTATCTTTGTCTACTGTTTTTTTTTAACTGAGAGGGAGTTTAAATGTGGAAGAAACTCATATCAAACCGTTTAACTTCTAACGTTATCTTTATATTAACCCTAAGATATTATCGAAATTAAAATCATTTACTTTTTAGATTTTGGTCACCTCGAATCGGATTTATAATTAGGTAGCAGGTGTATGAATGCACAATGACGCAGCCTCATATACATGGGGTCGTATGCTGAAGGTTTAATCTGACGAAAAGTTAATATGAAATTAGCGATTGTCGACACACAGTAAACAGACCTGTGCACGGTCTGAAAATGCCCCCCCCCCCGTTTTATTGAAGGATTTGCCCCCCCCCCCCGTTTTATTGCCCCCCCCCCCGCCAAAAAATGAAAAAGTACCCTAAAAATATGACGCCATTTTTAACCTATGATGACGCCATCATCGCGAATTTTTTGCAGTTTTTAGCCTATTTCAATGTATTTTAAGCCATTTTAGACCTATTTTTACCTTATTTCCGCTTTTTTTGTCCCTTTTTTCCCTTTTCCGTTCTTTTTTTTCTCCTTTTTTTCTTCTGTTTTTCTCCCCTGTTTGCCTCCCCCCCCCGTTTCAAAAAAGTTTCCCGCCGTGCCCCCCCCATTTTGGAATTGCCCCCCGTTTTAACCCCGGGGGGCAGTGCACAGGTCTGCAGTAAACATACTAGCAGTACTGATTAGATAATCTAGTTTAACGAATTTAATCTGAGATTAGGTTTAATCTCAGATTAAATCGTCACTAACTGAGATTAAATTATGAGTTTATGCTAATTTTTAAACCACCTCCGGAGGTGGATTAAAAATTTTCAGATTTTCCCGCAAATCTCGGATTAGTGACGAACTAATCTGAGATTAAGTCTATTAGCTCCGTTAACTTAGATTATTCAATCAATACTGTTAGTATGTTTACTGTGTGTCGACAATCGCTATATTTGAAGTTGGATTAAACCTTCAGCATACCACCCCTGAGCACGCAATGCCCCTGGGGGGGGCAACTCCAAAATGGAAAGAAGCAATTTTTGGTTGAAACGGGCCAGGGCAAACAGGAGAAAAAAGAGAGAAAAAATAGGAGGAAAAAGAGACAAAAAGGCGAAATTTAAGTAAGAATAGGTCTAAAATGGCTTAAAATTCATTAAAATATGCTAAAAACCGCAAAAATTTTGCGATTATGACGTCATAATTGGTCAAAAATGGCGCCAAAATTTTTGGGTACTTTTTCATTTTTGAGCGGGGGGTGGGACAATAAAAAAGGGGGGGGGCAAATCTTTTTATAAGGGGGGGGGCATTTACAGACCGTGAATGAACAGGTCTGATTATACTGTGAATTCACTGAAGTAGCAAATTATTATACTATTTTACGTTGTTTTGAGTTCAAATATTACCTATAATTGAAAAAAATAATTTTACTTACAGTCTGTATCTCCAGTCTGCGATCCAGGAGGTTGTGGCCCAGGACCCATGTCCATAGTAAACATAATCACTTTTGGTGTCATTGTGCTCATTTGGTTACTAAAGCATAGTTTTTTAGTTTTTTCCACAAAATAAGTTACAGACATAGGTGCCCGAGGTGGTTGGGGAAATCCGCCTCGTTCCCTTATGCCCGTTCTGGCGTCTATTTTTACCTATACAGAAACCATACCGTACTCCTCAGCATAGGTGAGAAAAGGGGGGGGGGGCGAGTGGGGTTCACACCACCCCTCCTAGCCTCGAAATTTTGGGACCCCCACCTAGACGAAAATCTAGCTAGGGGCTCCCCTCCCCTCAAATTTCCGAATTTTTTACCCCTGCCCTGACCCCCCTCTAGAATTTGAAATCTGACCCCTCTTCCCCTCCCCCATCGGAAAAATTTCAGGTGCTTTTTTTATACAAAATTTTCTTCGAAAAACGTGAATTTTTAACAAATATTCATGTTTTTACACCCTTTTTACATCAAAATATAGCTTTTTATTTAATAAAATGTAGTATTATCCTATAAAAGAAACAATTATTAAAGTTATTATGGTTTAAAACTGTTTTGCTTTGGACATCGGACCCCACCGACCCCCCTCTAGATTTCAAAATTTCGCACCACGGGTCGACCCCTCTAAAAAACTAGGGGGGTCCAGACCCCCCTGGGACCCCCCTCATAGAATTCAAAACTCGATTTACCTCGGGTAATCAAACCACCCCCCTTCGCTTCCCGGACCGTTCTCACCTATGCTCCTCAGCCCCAGCTCCTAGGCCCCCAGCCTCTCATTTTAAAGTCATTTTTTACGCTTTTAAGAGAAAGGTAAAGATTTAATAAGCCACTTTTCATTTCTTTTACTCAAAAGGTAGAAGGGAAATAGACGTAAAACCTTAATCTTTTTCTAAAAAAAAAAAAACAAACGAGCCCTTGCAAAGGTATTTTATATCTCTTTTCTTTTCTCAATCCTTCGAAAGCGATCTCCTCCTACTTTTTCTTCGACCCCAAATTTTTTTAAAGTTTGTAGGTTTGGTAAATTTACAGATTAAATTTGATAAATAAATGTTTGTTTACCAAATTTACTGTATTATATATGTTTAATTCATTTTTTCGTTATTTTTAACAGCATTTTTAACAATTTTAAAATAGTCTTTTACTCCTTCCTTAGTCTGCAAAGTAGACTGCTGAGGCATAAGAAAATTTTTCCTGCTCCGACCTATTCTGACCTATCCCAGGCATAAACCTCCCTTCAAGTCCAAGGAACTTTTCGAGATTTATCCCCAGGATATGTATGCCCTTTATTCAAATTTTGACCTTTACCCTAGGACCCGAGATGAATATCTTTCTTAATCTGAGTTAGGTTGGGCACCCATGTTCTTCATAGCCGAGATTCACAAAGCGGTGTTATTCCTGTGTTAGTTAATCCCGGATTAAGTGCCGACTAATTAAGGTGTAATCCCGGACTAACTCTGTGCTGTGTTAGTTAATACCGGATTAACTAACACGGAGTTAGTTTGAGATTACACGGTAATTACTCCACACTCAATCCGGTATTAATTAACTAACACCGTCCTAGCACGGGAATAACCTCGCTTGTGAATTTCGACCCATATTTCTGATGTTAACCTCATAAGGCACATGGGAATCTTGCAGAGAGGATTTAAAGATTTAGGGGGTAGGGGTAGGGTTAAAATCTGAGGAACGCATTTTACCCTTATCAACTTTTCATTTTAAAGGAAAAATAGGTAAAATGCTAGATAAACAACCTTTTTAATTGCAAAAGAGTTTTTTATGCAAAATTCTTTTTTTATTGCTTAGAACATTATTTTTGACCTTAAACTTAAATGAAGTTAGTTAGAAGTATTTTTGAAGCTATTTTAAATTTTTATTTTTACACAACTGAGCCAGTGTGGGGTGGGTGGGTGGAATCGGGAGGTTGGGCAGGCTGAAATTGGAAAGGTTAGCCTTTTCCTAACCTAGCCCCCACTCTTGAATATGGGGGGAGTTAAATTTTAAATTTATACATGAGCGGAGAGCGGGCACAGCACAGGTTATGGAGATTTAACGCCATAATATATTTTGGGAAGAGTAAGAGTGGTTTTTAATTCTCTTTACTTAACAGTTCAGGGGGAGAAAGGATTGACCCCTTACTCTTGGCGTTTGCTATTCTCAGTAATAGCAAGAATATATAACACAAGAGAATGTCCAACTGTACACTAAATTTTTGAATAAAATTTTGCGAGAAAAGTCGCACTTTTAAATTCGTGTGCGACTTTTCCCGCAAAAATCCGCCATTTTCTGCTAGTTTACCCGCGCTGCGATTTTTAACACAGTGTTAGTTTTTTCGCAGTGGGGACTGCGACTTCTTTCGCACTCTATACTGCTTTATTCGCACTGCGATTATTTTCGCACTGCGGTCTAGCTGCGCAACAAAAAAAATACAGACGCTGGTAGTCATTTTCAATGGAGTAAAACACTTCGAAATTCGTTTTATTTAATTTTAAAATGTTGGAAAGTTAGTTTATTTCATTAAAACTAAAAAGTTTTAACATCTTAAGGTAAAAAAACGACTTTTACTCATTTAAACACAACATTTTTGCTCCGCTTTGTTTTTATTTTTTTTTGTTGTGCAGGCAGACTCGCAGTGCGAAAATAATCGCAGTGCGAATAAAGCAGCATAGAGTGCGAAAGAAGTCGCAGTCCCCACTGCGAGAAAACTAACACTGTGTTAAAAATCGCAGCGCGGGAAAACTAGCAGAAAATGGCGGATTAATGCGGGGAAAGTCGCACACTAATTTAAAAGTGCGACTTTTCTCGCAAAATTTTGGTCAAAAATTTAGTGTACAGTCGGACATTCTCTTGTGTTATATATTCTTGGTAATAGTAATCTTTAGTAATTCTGAGTAACGACTTTTTTGTTCGCAACTGTTTCCTAACCTAAGCTTACGTGTTTCTAAGCCTAAGCAAAACCTAAAAAAACAATCTAAGCTTTTGCTACGCTGTTGTTTGATAAGTTTAGCTTGTTTTTTAGGTTTTGCTTAGGCTTAGGTACACATAAGCTTAGGCTTTAGGAAGAAGGCTAAGGTTGTTTTTTTAGGTTTTTTAGGCTTTGGAACATGTAAGCTTAGGTTAGAAAACACCTGCGGGGGTTAAATCTGTACAGATAATTCCTGTTAGCCGCTAAGATTGGTCATTACTGAGAATTATTGAAGATTTCCATACCCTTACTGAGAATAAACGCCTTACTCCCCCCAATTAAATAAAAAAGTCTTCAATGACTTCTAACTCCCCGCAAACTGATTTTTAAGGTCAAAATGAGCGTTTTAAGCAATAAAATCTCAAATAGGAATAAGAAATCAGTCTAGTAAAGTAAAGTGGTTTGATTAAATCTATGCTGACTTGGTTGTTCTTGACGATGTATATGAGCAAAAGCAAAACTGGGTGAATTAGTGCCTCAAGAATTTTTTTTAATCGGGCAGAGTAGAGATATTAATTTGAAAAAGTTAGATATTCTGAGTTTTTTTCATGTTTTGGAAGCGGAATGACGAAGCATTATTTGTCTATATATAAAAAGACGTAATGTCTGTGTGTGTGTGTGTGT
This sequence comes from Microlaimidae sp. YZB2_3, assembly GCA_030248175.1. Lineage (NCBI taxonomy): Eukaryota > Metazoa > Nematoda > Chromadorea > Desmodorida > Microlaimidae > Microlaimidae sp. YZB2_3. The sequence goes on from JASAMX010025219.1 coordinate 10,762, forward strand.
GTGTGTGTGTGTGTGTGTGTGTGTGTGTGTGTGTGTGTGTGTGTGTGTGTGTGTGTGTGTGTGTGTGTGTGTGTGTGTGTGTGTGTGTGTGTGTGTGTGTGTGTGTTCCCAAACTCCT
>JASAMX010025220.1:0-52553 GCA_030248175.1 Microlaimidae sp. YZB2_3
ATCAACAATTATGACATATATTGCAACTTTATTGAAACGGTTAGCTATGAATAACAAAATTTAAAAAATAAAAGAAATTTTCCCGATTTTTATATTTTACAACGATTTATATTTATGAAAAGAAACAAGTTTTTTTATAGAACCATCCTAGACCACTTTACATCCACCAGTTTTAAAAAGAGTATTAAGTTCGTTTTTAAAAATATAGTCTTATTATGTAACACAACTTTTCATTCTGGTACTTTTTATATTTTTTTGGGCTTTGTAATGTTTGTTGCTAAAATTTATCTTTCGAATGTTAAGTTGTTTTTATATAATTTACAATTAATAAAATTTTATCTATTAAACAAATGATATAACTTATACAAAAATATTTTTATTTACAAAAAATGTATTCTTTTTTTTTAAACGGAAAAAACTTGTAAACTGGCAAACTCTGATTCACTCGACAAATTTCACTCGACAGCTTTCTTTAAACTTATACTTATGTGTTCCTAAGCCTGAGCGAAACCTAAAAAACAACCTAAACTTTTTCCGCGCAGCTGTTTGATAAAGTTTAGGTTGTTTTTCAGGTTTCGCTTAGGCTTCGGAAATTGTAGGCTTAACCTTCGACCGAAAAGTCGAGTGAAATTTTGTGGAGCGAAACAACGTTAGCCTGTAAACTACAGTATAATTTATGTGTTCCTAAGCCTAAGCGAAATCTAAAAAACAACCTAAGCTTTTTCCGCGCAGCTGTCTGATAAAGTTTAGGTTGTTTTTCAGGCCTCGCTTAGGCTTCGGAAATTGTAGGCTTAACCTTCGACCGAAAAGTCGAGTGAAATTTTGTCGAGTGAAACAGCGTTAGCCTGTAAACTACAGAATAATTTGTGCAAACTTCATAATTGCACCAGACCGAAATGTCAAAATTACCCACCGTACTCCGTCACATAGGCGTCCCTTCCGTCGGTTTTGTTATTGTTGAAGAGTTTGTTTTTGACTTGACTAAACCAAGAGTCGGTCGCTTTTTTGCCGAGCGCTCGATCTTTTTTCCCTACCACATGTTGTGCTAATATGTGAATCGGGGTTTCGGCATAGGAGTAGGTGACAATGGCACCAACCGTAAACCAAATGGTGAGAACTCCAAATAACCAAGGCCAATTTTCGTCAGTTCCCAGCACCGAAGTTAACCCCAAAATACCTAAACAAAAAAATAAGTTTAGATATTTAACAGAATATCAATGTTGGTATCATTTTATCCATTGTATGACGAAATTTAACTGTTTTTGACTTTAACTAAAACTTTTAAAATAAAAAAACCGAAGTTAACCCCAAAATACATAAACAAAAAAATAAGTTTAGATATTTAAGAGAATATCAATGTTGGTATCATCTTGTCCATTATATGACGAAATTTGACTGTTTTTGACTTTAACTAAAACTTTTAAAATAAAAAAACCGAAGTTACCCCCAAAATACCTAAACAAAAAAATAAGTTTAGATATTTAACAGAATATCAATGTTGGTATCATTTTATCCATTATATGACGAAATTTGACTGTTTCTTTAACTAAAACTTTTAAAATAAAAAAACCGAAGTTAACCCCAAAATACATAAACAAAAAAATAAGTTTAGATATTTAAGAGAATATCAATGTTGGTATCATCTTATCCATTATATGACGAAATTTGACTGTTTTTGACTTTAACTAAAACTTTTAAAATAAAAAAACCGAAGTTACCCCCAAAATACCTAAACAAAAAAATAAGTTTAGATATTTAAGAGAATATCAATGTTGGTATCATCTTATCCATTATATGACGAAATTTGACTGTTTTTGACTTTAACTAAAACTTTTAAAATAAAAAAACCGAAGTTACCCCCAAAATACCTAAACAAAAAAATAAGTTTAGATATTTAACAGAATATCAATGTTGGTATCATTTTATCCATTATATGACGAAATTTGACTGTTTCTTTAACTAAAACTTTTAAAATAAAAAAATAAAATTAGATTATGCATACAAAAATACCTGAAAAAAAAACAAATGAGGTGTTTTGAAAACTGCCGAAGCAAAAAAACGATGAATGTGCTTTGCTTTGGCCGACATTGTGCGTTGTTATAACTTACAATCAAGGTGCGCAAACGAAACTAAACTGCGTCAGTTCGTTAACTAGATATTTTATTCTGAAGTTTTGGCGTATTAAAAACTGCTTAAAAACGCCTTATAAATCTTTTTTGCTATTTTTAAACGGCCGTAAAAATATTGAAAATATTTTAGTGAAAAAAAAATTTACAAGGTTTGGAGGGTAATGGTAACATTTTCACTAAAGATAATAAAAATCAGGACATAACAAGTTGGATTTGTACCCCATGTTTAACAATAAAAATCTCACGCAAGAGAGTTTAATGTTTTAGGCTTTTATGCATTTTTAAATCTTCACAAATGTTTGGCACAGTATAAAAAGCGCATTAAAAAATTTGCCACCGAAATAATAAAAAGTTAAAAACAACTATTTTTTGTATAGTTTTATTATGCGATCAGCTTGAATAACAAAATTTGGCCTTTTCTCGACTAGCTGTGCGTTTTTCAAAGAAAGACTACGAAGCCTAGCGTGATAATATACGATATGGTGGTTGGTCCTTTTGGGAAAAATCACTTTTGTAAAATATAATTGAATTAAATTAAATGAGCAGGAGACTAAGCATATATAAATTTTTTGTTTGCTTAATTGTTTGTTTTTGTGAAAATCCCAATATCCCCATAAAAAGTGTACCAGCAAAAAAAATAGTTCACAGGAGAAATGAAAAATCATGGGTGGCGCGGGAGCGCCACGGGGCGAAGTCCACATGTTTTCTGTCTAAACACACGCCCGCGTAAAATCGCCCCTTTTTCCTGCTCTATTCTTAGAGTATTTTTCAAGGCTAGTATTTAAATACGATACCGGCAAATATTGGTCCGAACATGTAAAGTACAGTAAAGGAGGCCGTTGTTGTGCCACGAAAACTTTGGTCCGAAACTTCACCCATCATTAGTGGCAGAGTTACCATCATTAAACCAGTTCCTAAATAAAGTCGAAAAAACTTGTTGTTGAAAAAACGGATACTTGTATATACAAAGATCCAATTCACTGAAAGACAGTAGTTTGCTTATAATGGCTAAGTGATCGGTACATGTATTAAAAAATGTAAAAAAATTCGAATTTGCGATTTTATCAAATATATAAAATACTATATAATTATATATATAGTATTTATATAGTTTTGATTTTACGTGCTCATTGGTTTGATATCGGGACAACTTACATGTAGCCGTGGATTACTTTTTAGTAAACTGAGTTCAGTTAATCCTCCTGGATTCAAATAATTAATAAGTTTTTTGTTTTTGTTAGGAAGAAATTAACGAATATATATTGTGTGTGCCTGTGTGTTTTTCTGTGTAACTATTATGTGTGTCTCTTTATGTCTTTGTCTGTGTATGTATGTACATGGGTATGTTCCTGTTTTTGAGTGACGCGTGCGCGGACATGTGTATATGACGTGTTTTTACATGCGATGCGTGCATGCGTGTCTGTGTGTACTGTACAGCAGTGTTTGGCACGTGCATGTATATGATATGTTTGTAATGTGTATATTTTGTTTGTTTTCTGTGTTTTACTATTGTTTTTTCAATGACTATCTAATGATTAGGCTTAATTTTAAAAAAAAAACTACTATACATGATGGATTGAAAAAAATGTGTTTTTGATATCCAGGTGCTTTATCTGATTGTGTTTTTTTACATTTTGTTGTTATTCAAGGCACAGTGACTTATCTGATTTTTTTTTAATTTGATAACTTTTTAACTTATGTAAATAATTTTTCTAATATTCTGAAAACTTTACCTATATGTCCAATTAAACGAAATATAAATAAGAAATAGATAATATGTACATCCCTGGCAATGGCTTGAAACAAATGACAAGGGATCTCTAAGATAGTAGCCCAAAGCAAAGTACTTCTTCTTCCAGCCTTTTTTGCAAATACCTAAAAATTATTTTATAAGGTATTTATAGTTTTTTTATTATTAAAGTTCAAACCAAAGTGAAAATAAGCAAAGGTAATATTTTCATTTATTTTTCTTAGCCGGGATTTCATATCTGGACCTTCAGTTTGCCAGACGCCATGTCACTTGGCAAACTTGACGCTTATTTTATAAAAAAAAAACAATCCAGTACCTGATACAAAGTTGTGGCTAGACAAATTGCGATTGTGTATTCAGCTACGTAGAATGACCAAATGTAATTAAACTCCCCCACTTGACTGTCTAAAAGTAACATAAAACGTTCACAAATAAAAAAACCCATAAATTCGTTTTAACTTTTATTAATGGTAAAACTATTATAAATATTGGGATTCATAAAAATAAATTCTAGCAAAAGACGAAACAAAGTTTCGAAAAAAAAAGCCTTATATTAAATGGAATAGAATAAAGCTACATAAGTCTAAAAACTAAAAACCAGAAAAGACTGAAACAAGTCTCTTTAAAACCTGTAAATTAATAACAGATTTTGTGTAATTTTCAGAAAAAAAAAACCGAATAAAAACAATACGTGTAAAAGCTTTAGTTTGCATTTTTTAACCATTAATAAAACTTAATTCACATAAATTTCTCTCAAAGTGGATTAACTTTTACATGAGTTAACCAGGTGTAAATACCACAGTATTAGTTAAGTCACACGTCGTCAAAACGATACAAAAAAAGTATAACACAAGCGTCACAGTAACCATGAAAAATTTCTGTCAAAATAAGTTATCGCATTTCGCATTAAGTTTTGTAATTTATCATTATTTTCGTATAAAGCAAAACATACCGCCATATTAACGGCTTTTTAAAATCAAATTTCAAGTTCTAAGTCCGAAAAACATTGAAAAATTCAGATTTAATATAAGGTGACTTTTAATTTAATGTTTCTATTTATTACATAAAACAAATTAGCTGTGAATGTATTTGTTAAATTAAAAGTCGCCTTATATTAAATCTTAATTTTTCAATGTTTTCCGGACTTAAAACTTGATATTTGATTTTAAAAAGCCGTTAATATGGCGGTACGTTTTGCTTTATACGAAAATAATGATAAATTACAAAATTTAATGCACAATGCGATAACTTATTTTGACAGAAATTTTTCATTGTTACTGTGACGCTTGCGTTATACTTTTTTGTATCGTTTTGACGACGTGTGACTTAACTAATACTGTGGTATTTACAGCTGGTTAACTCATGTAAAAGGTAATCCACTTTGAGAGAAATTTATGTGAATTAAGTTTTATTAATGGTTAACAAACGCAAACTAAAGCTTTTACACGTATTGTTTTTATTCGGTTTTGTTTTTCTGAAAATTTCACAAAATCTGTTATTAATTTACAGGTTTTAAAGAGACTTGTTTCAGTCTTTTCTGGCATTGAGTTTTTAGACTTATGTAGTTTTAAGTAAGCGAAGATAGTACGGTATAACAATTTATTTAGCAAAATTTTTTTTTTATGTGCTTCAAATATTAGAATACGTAATAAAAACTAAAATTCTGCTTCTACATCTTATAATTAAAAATATTAGTTTTATTTAACTTCACTGTTACTTTCTGCTATACATGTAATTTGTAATTATTTTAGTTTTTATTACGAGCCTCTTAAGTAATATGGTGGATTCTATTGAGAAGCTCCGACTGCCATATTCTTAAAGCTTGATCAAAAAATATGTCTAGAATTAGGAGCGAAACATATTTTTTTGGCAATACTTATTGTACTTATTCTACTTAATAATCCGCATGTTTTGTTACTGTTTTAGTTTCAACGCAGGAAACAAATAAGGAAAAGGTATTTAATTTACTAATATATATGCAATATAATATCATATTATTTTATTTGGTTAGGGCATATTGCAGTTTATTTTGGCATTTATATAATTTTTTATAAAAATAACCTTAAAAATTTTTTGGTTTCTCTAATAACCCCCCGCCTTCTTTTTCACTTCATTTGCTATTTTTATTATACTATTCCATTTAATATAAGGTTTTTTTTTTGAAACTTTGTTTCGTCTTTTGCTAGAATTTCCGCCTTTTAATGCATTGAATTCAATGTCATTTATTAAAGATATCAAACATTAAAAAATTTACTCATTTTAAAAGAAACGTCATGGTCTTCTTATGATATGAATACAATTATTATTTTCATATCCAAAATTTCAATGTAATTTTAAGCAGTATACAAAAGAAAAATTAACTCTGGGTATCTCCGTTGGGTAAGTCCTGGTTGGCGGAACAGAGTTAGGCCATGAAAATTTTTTTCTTAACAAAATGTGGTTAGCAATAACGTGCAAAGGATTACTTTTGCTTAGTTTTACATAAAAAACACGTTCAAACAACAACTCAAACTTCAAAAGCAAACACAAATACCCTATTTTTCCAAAAACGCGAAAGCACTGATTCTGCATCTGTGCGCATTGCCCGCGCTACAATACTACAAATGCTTGGCAACCATTGGTGTTGAAGGTCACCATGTAAGAGCCTTGTTCGACGCAGGCGCTCGCATGTCAATTATTAATGAGAATATGGCCATAATGTTATCCACAACAGTTCAATTTTTAGAATGTAATGAGATGGCCACAGCGTTATCCTATTTGGTAAGACTATTTGCAGCTAGTAAAGTCTTGTTGCAAATTGGCGGACTACGTCTTTACAAAAAAGTTTTTATTCAACCTAGCACTTCCAGGAACATCTGTTTTTACACAGAGGGGTCGAGTAACCTTTGATTTCGCCAAAAATATCATTGAGCTTAGCAACGGTACCAATCTTTTGATGGATCCGACTTTGGTCTACCTGACAAATAATATCCTTATTTATGCTCTTGACACAACTGTCATTCCAGCACGGCACGAGGAATTATTGTGGGCCAAGGTTAATGCTCCGTTGCCAGATAATGTCAATCTGCTCATTGATTCAGCCCTTCCGTCCTTCTTAAGGACAGGTCTTCTTGTCGCTAGAATCATAACTAAGAATTGGGACGGTTGTGCCCTGAATCAGTTACTCAACCCTACTACCTCGCTAATAACGTCATATAAAAACACTAATATTACAGAAGTGAACGTTATGAACTCTGAGTTAGTTACGGATGTGATAGTGAGACCCGAGGATCATCCCAAGCCTGAAGCATTTCTAGTCTCTGATCTGTGTGCTCGTACACAGATCAGAACGTTACACACATAATGGTTTTTTTAATGTTTACTAATTTTTTATTATGCTTCCTTTAGGTTATACAAAAAATACCCATGCTTTATTATTACAAGTGTATATAAAATATATTGTAATGAATGCCTGCCTTATTTCCATACTCTACTTTTGTACTATCCTAATAAAATAAATATAAATAAACTTTTGTTATTTGTTTACAAGCTAATGTCATTTTGACACGTCTGCTGCTGCCATTGTCTACGACAAATAAAACCAATAAAAATAAAGAAAGTTTAGGTTTTTTTGTTAAAAGTTCTGTGCTATAAATGTGTTTAAAAACCTAATCATGTTATTTTTACCAAGTGTGGTGTAGTGACTTTTAAAAAACACTATCCCTTGTTTTTCTTGGTTAGAAGTAGTTAAAAACACTACGTGTGTTATTTTGTTCGCAAATTTTAGTATGGTACATTTAAAACACTCCAACCGGTGTTTTGAATTAGTTTTTAAACTTGGTAAAAATTTATTTCTGAAAACCTACTTTTTGTGTTTTTTTTGAAATTAAACTTCCTAAAATAGTGTAATTCTGTTTTATGCAAATTACTAATGCAACTTTTGCTGTAAAAGTTTGGTGTCCTGGTATAGTTTTTAATTTTTTATCGGGAATATCTGGGTAATTTTTATTGAATTAAAAAAACTAAAATTTGGATAGCTGAGAAGTTCTTTAAAGTCTGTTTTACTGTTTAGCTTAGATGAAATAAATCAGGTGAATAAAATAGTAGTCAAGTAACTTTTGGTTTTGTCAAAAAAAATTTACATTATAGGGAAACAAATGACGCAACTTAAAAACCATTTGTTACATTATATTTGATAATGTTTGATTTTTTTGTTGATTTTTCTTGGATTGGTCGTTTATTCCTTTGTAACTTTTACCAAAGATTTGGTAAAAACTAAAGTTATGTAGGCTGCATTTAAGGGCGTAATCGCTCCTTGTTAAGAAAAAGCAAGGAATAAACGACCAATTCAGGAAAAACCAAAAAAAATTACCAAACATAATGTAACAAATGGTTGTTGAGTTGCGTCAGTTGTTTCCCTATAATGTAAATTTTTTTCGACAAAATTAAAAGTTATCTGACCACTATTTTATTCACCTGATTTATTTCATCTAAGCAATTTTTCACCAGTGAAAAAGACTTTAAAAAACTTCCCGCGTTCTCAGCTATCCAAATTTTAGTTTTTTTAATTCGATAAAAAATTACGCAGATACTGCCAATAAAAAATTAAAAACTATACCAAGAAACCAAACTTTTTACAGCAAAAGTTGCATTAGTAATTTGCATACAACATAATTACACTATTTTAGGAATTTTAATTTTAAAAAAACACAAAAAATAGGTTTTCAGGAATCACTTTCTTTTCTATCAAACTTAAAAACCAATGCAAAGCAAGGTTGGAGTGTTTTAAAAGTACCATACTAAAATTTGTAGACAAAATAACACACGTGGGGTTTTCACCATTTTTAACCAAGAAAAACAAGGGATAGTGTGTTTTAAAATTACTACACCACACTTGGTAAAAATAACATGATTAAGTTTTCAAACGCATTTATAGCACGGAACTTTTAACAAAAAAACTTAAACTTTTTTTTATTTTTATTGGTTTTATTTGTCATGGATCATGGCAGCAGGAGACGTGTAAAAAACGACATTTGCTTGTAAACAAATAACGAAAGTTTATTTATATTTATTTTATTAGGATAGTACAAAAGTAGAGTACGGAAATAAGGCAGGAATTCATTCAATATATTTTATATACACCCGTAATAATGAAGCACAGGTATTTTTGTATAACCTGGTGGAAGCGTACTAAAAAATCAGCAAACATTAAAAAACCATTAACCGGATACGTGATAATTTGGCAATCGACTATAATTAAATATATACCAATGCTTATTTAAATTATATAATAAAAAGAAGAATTGTCAATAAACATTTTACTCCTGTCATTATTTTCAACGTTTCTGTAATTTCACATTACTATCTTCAGGCAGTTATATGAATATTGGTAACGTGAATTTACCGAAACGTTGCAAATAATGATAGCAATAAAATGTTTATCGACAATTCATCTTTTTATTGTCAAGCTACGGTTCCCACCAGCAAAAAGCTTTCATACGTTAAATATTGTCTAATATAGCCTGTACAAAAAAGGGTGCTGTGATTATACCAAAAAGGTTACTGTGATTTTTTTGAGGTTTCTAGTGATGAAAAATAAAATGAAAATGTGTATTGCGTGAAACATAATAAGATTTTTTGCATCAATAGGGAATCACTATCAGTAATACATTGTGAAATCATGTATTCACATAGATAGGTTTGTTCCGATGTATATATCTTTTTGATAATAGATAAATTTGGATATAACCGGTACTCTACATGCCCCTGTGCTATGCGTTCTGGAACTGTTCGGAACAGTTCTAGAACCTGTTCCGAACAGTTCTAGAACAGTTCTAGGACTGATTTGCAGTTCTCAAAATCAAAAAATAAATAAAACTCCGCAAATGATATTTAAACACATAAAACAACGGAAATACACAATAAAATCACGTGATAAGTGTTGGAAAATGTTTCGGTGACTTTTATAATGCACCAAAGTACAACTTCGGCATTTTCAAATGCCGAATTTCTCACAAATTTGGGCAAACTGGAAAGTACACCGACACCGTCCGAACAGTTCCGAACAGTTCCGAACTTAGAACTGTTCCGAACAGTTCTAAAACGAGTTAGAACTTCCGAGTTAGAACTGTTCCGAACAGTTCTAAAACTGTTCGGAACAGTTCTAGAACCTGTTCCGAACAGTTCTAGAACTGGACCGGTTGAGTACGGGTTAAAACGTCTTAGATGTATTTTCTGATAATAGATAAAGTTGGATTTAAAACCTCTTAAATAAGCTTACTTTACACGCACTAATACGGTTCAATTTCCTTCACGGAAAATCAGTGCGGTTTTATTTAGGTCCTGGGTAGACTCAAGACTTAAAAGAAATTGTAACTTCGGGAGGTTGGCGTTGAGAGGGAAGGACATGTTCAAAATTTGGATCCCTCCAATCCAGTACGTCAATTTGATTAAAGCTGATGAAGTTCGATCGCCTCAAAATCCAGATATTACTCTCATTACCCCCGGTTAGTTTTATCGATTGATTTTACAGGCTTTGTTGTGACTCCAGTACCTGTGTACTGGGGTGTCAGTTGCCTGATATATTGGGTGTTTTTAGGGTCACGGAGAGACAAAAAATTTTAATAAATTTGACACGTAGAAATTTTAAGGACCCTAAAAGGGCTGGTACTATTTGTGATTTGTGGTTATATGTTTTGCTTCGTGGAAATGAAAGTGGGAGGACCTAAAAATTAGAAATCAGTTGTTCCAGGCAGGTTTGGCTGCAGGTGATTCTATAGCTTCATAACTGGTGACGTGCAAAATCCCCATAAAAGTAGTGTAAAATCCCCGTGGCGAAATTCCCCATAACGTAGTGCAAAATCCCCATAACAATCAGAAATTCGTTCACAAACTAAAATGTGTTAAAAAAACTAAGTTTTAATTATAAAAGCATTAAAAATGTTTTTAATTTTTTCCTAAGCCTAAGCAAAGCCCTAAAATCAAGCTAAATTTTATCATGATAAAATTTTGTTGTGTTTTTAAAGTGTCAAAATTTAAAGGAAATATTGCAAACGCATTATATTTATGGGGAATTTACACCACCTTATGGGGATTCTGTAACGTTTATGGAGATTTTGGTCTATGGGGAATTTCTCCATGGGATTTTTATACGAACCCTCATAACTATATTAAGATTTTTAACACTGAAAAACTTCCGGTCGAATTGGAAGTGTTTGACCATCGTGTTCAGTTTTGTCAATTTGTTTGGTTGCAATTATATTTTCTCACTCTTGCAATTATCCCATAGAGCTATCCCCCTTGACTAAGCTCCGCCCACAAAAACACAAAAATCAATAAATGTTCAGGGCCTCGAAAAAAAAAAATTCTAAAAATCTTAAAAGTTTTACCTGAACGCGTGCGTATACTTAAAAATTAAAAAAAGTCCGTCAGAAATTTTCATAGAATAGTAACAGATAATTAAAAAAATATTATGCCATTTTTCTTTAGTTCGCAAAAGCAGTCATAATTTAAACAATATTGATGTCATTTTAAAAACCAAACTGCCATTTTAATTTTATTTTATTAAGCAATACATAATATATAATTGTAGTTTAACAAGCAAGGGTGCTCTTAAATTTTTATATTTTTTTTGTTTTTTATCGTATAATAAAAAACAACCAAATACAATTAGCATTGAATAAATTATATTATTCTGATAACACTACTGTGTTGTTCATTTTTATACAAATAAATTAATATTTTGGTTTTTTAAATTACCTCTATATTCCACAAATTATGACTGTAGTGAAATAAAAATTAATTGTATAATGTATTTCTTATTTTTCTATAAAAAGTTTCTTATGTTTTTTATTTTCATATCTAACTTTTAAATTTTCAGAATTTTATTTTTGAGATTCAGGATATATATCAACAAAACAATTTAATTTTCGTATTTTTGTGGACGGAGTTCAGTTAACGGGGACTCCTCTAATAACAGGAAGAATAAAAGTAGCAGGTTATTGTAAAGTTTTTGTTTGGTAACAAAACACCAAAATAATATTCAAAAAATTTACAATATTATTTCCATAATAATATTTTTTGAAACATATTTTTTGCCTATTTTTTGGAGAAAATTTTGGAAGAGTTTAAATCGGCAGTGTTGTGTTTTGGATCATAATGCAAAAAAATCCTTTTAAAATACATCGACACATAAATAAAATAATTTTGTTTTGATACTTAGATAAATATTTGGTTAATCGTCTTATTGTGTTATGGTCGACAATTAAATTTTTAAAAATCCATGGTTGAAAATTTGTCTGGGACTTATTTCATAAAAATCTTTGTAATTGTAATAAACGCTATCAAAATGTCCTTATTTTATTTATTAATTAATTATTAAAAAATATTAATTAATTTATTAATTAAAAAATACGTACGTAACTGTGAAATTTATGGAATATACAAATTTGCAATTTTTTAAATTCGACACGCAATTTTATTAATATGCTTTTTAATTACATATACAAAAGAAAATATGCGTTTATAAATTTACAATTACATGTAATTTTTAATAGTCGTAATTAATTAATGAAATATTAATTAATGAAATAGTTAATTAATATAATTATATATTAATTAACTATTTAATAATTAAATATAATTATAATTTAGTAATATAAATATATATTAATTAACTATATAATAATTAAATATAATTATAATTAATTAATATAATTTATAATAGTAATTAATGAAATAGTACCCTGGTTTTTTTTGCAAAAAGTAACACAAAATATGCCCAAATGTCTTATTTCAAGATTGTAACTGCTTTTTTGCCTGATGGATTATGTTATTTATGTTGCTATGACGCGTCAATAGCTATTAAAGGTTAACTATAATTTAGTTCGACTTTTTATATATTTATGTCCCTTCGTAAACCTGGTAAAATTAAAAAAAATCATCCAATTGCTTTATTTATTAACTATTATACTGTTCAAATTAAAGACGGTGCCGTCATACAAACTAACCAAATGGTCGTGAAAAAGGTGTGCAGTATGAATTATTTATCATTCCCGTTTGACGACATGTTTTGCGATTTTCAACTCTACGAGGACAGCTGGTTCAAATTGGAATGGAGTAACGATAAGCCGGTGACCATCGAAACGGAATTCACCACACTTACGACCCACCAAGTTGATAGGTATATTTTATTGCATTCCTTAAACTTGAACGTTTCGGCCTGGAGTTAGGGCCATCTTCAGCAACAGTATCTTAGGTTATTGCATTGAATTCGGGCTGTTATTTTCAAAAAAAACTTTTAAACTACAGAAATTAATGTAGTTAGACGAAGTTAAATCCTAAGTTATACCTTAGGAATTTTATATGCTCTAATTAGGGATTTTTGACAGGTTTGGTCAATTAGAGCCCACCCTAGTTAGGACCAAGTGCCCCCAATTAAAGTTTGTCTAATTAGGGTGTGCTAAATTAAAGGCTGCCACAATATAAGAACTCTAACTTAAACATACAGGCTATGATGTTATCTGTTTTTTCTTTGTTTATATATAATGTTTAATGTTGAATGCCTTTACAACTCAATGTTGAGGTTTAATTTGCTGGTTGAATAAAATACTATATTATTGATTTATTAATTTTTATTTATAATAGGCTATTGATTACTGTGAGTAATGACACAAAAGGTTTTTTTGTTGAAATTAAATGCATGACTTAATTATGTTTGAATTTCAACCGCTTAAAACTAAAATAAACACCATACGTGCAAAAAAAAACTGCTGAAAAAGTTTTCTTGAAACCTCCAAGTTCCATAGTAAATTTTATATTGTAGCACACAAGCAGTATTCAAATTTTTTATTGAGTGAAAATTTTGGTTTTACGAAGGCTTGTCACACCATTGGTGAGCAACACCTTAAACTTTGTTTACCAAGGTTAACCTCATTTTCTGCTACAATACGTGTTTGTGGGTACTGAGAAAGTGTAAAATGTTTTGTTTGGAACATTCTCTAGTGTAAAAAATACAATAAAGGTGTTTAGATACGAGCTACTTAGAGCGAAACAAGAAGTGATTGGAGTCAACGAGTTTCCTGTGTGTCGGGTCCATTTCAAGCGGCACGTGGCACAATACTTTCTCCAGGTCTTTTACATTGTTTTATATATTATGTATAATTAACAAATAGTTAAATTATAAACCAATTGTTAACTACTTAGATTATTAAATATATTTTGTAATCACTTAGTTTATTCACAGCTTATTTTTTTTAAAAATCGCAGTTTACAATAGTTATAGTTTGTTGCTGAGCCAATTTTTTTAACTACGCACACTATTTATTTTATGCTTTAGGGGCTATTAAAAGATTAAAGGCTTCAGTTTGGCTCAAGACCGCAGGGTATTACCTTTACCCTGGGATTTTTAATGTCCTAACAATTATGGATGCCTAGACAATTATAAAAATAATAATTAAACCATTTCTTTGAAAATCTAAAGGCAGTAAGAGGCAGACAGGAGGCAACAAAAATTTTTGGAGGCAAGTAGGGGGGAAGGCGGAAACAGCCTAAACTGAATTAGAGGCAGGCAGGAGGCAAATGGCACTGCTTCATATGCTACAGCATATACATTATGTCAAAAGGCAGGTAGGAGAAAGCTAAAGGCTGGTTCATACTTATGACAAAACGTCCTTTGGACTTTGTCCAAAGGACAATTTTAGAAAAGCCAAAACGTCCTTTGGACAAACCAAAACGTCCTTTGGACTTTTTCCTTTGGACAAAGTATGAACGCTACTTAAAATTTGTCCTTTGGACAAAGTCCAAAGGACAAAATCCAAAGGAAAAAGTCCAAAGGACATAAAGTATGAACATGTTGTCCTTTGGACTTTGTCCTTTAGACAAACTCCAAAAGACAAAGTCCAAAGGACGTTTTGACGCTGTGCCGTTTTGACTTTTGTTTTTTGGGCTTTGTCCAAACGACGTTTTGTCATAAGTATGAACCAGCCTTATATCTGTTTTGGAGGCATGTCAGAGCCAAGTGATATTAGAATTAAAGAAGGCAGGTAGGAGGTAGGCCAAAGGCCAAAGATACAAGGCAGCAAATATTCATTGGGGGAGGTAGGCAAAAGGCAGGTTCACAAATAAGGCATAACATCCTTACCGTGTGATGTATAGTTGCACGTGTTTTTTAAAAAACTTTTATTTTTTCTTAATTCTAAAACACATTGATTGCATTGTCTATTTTTGATTCTAAAAAACTGGACAGCGTGAAAACATTATAAATCTAGTCATTTTGCAACACTCAGTTGTTTTTTATAAAATTATAGCAGTTAGAATTTATTCAAATTAAAAGGTTTAAAGGAAGTTAAAGATATTTAACTTCCAAAACAAAACTTAGCTTTAACAATAAAACGTTAACAGCAAAATAGTTATTTCCAACAAAAACAAAATGTGATCAGTTCCTTGGTGTCCTGGTGATGGGAGAACATTACGATCCCAATCTAAAGACTTTTTTTGTTTCTTAACCTCTTTAAAATCTAATCGAAATAGTAAAGTAGTTAATTATTTATTTATTACAATATTCGCATAATGCAAGAACACATAATTGTGTGGCATAATTTAAGATGCAATGAATAGGTTAAACCTATATATAGGTTTTGGTTAAACCTTATATGTCTAATAAGAAAAAGAGATACCCCCTTACAATATTTATTTTATGTATCACTAGTAAGTCTGTTTATATCAATAATTTTTTAATTGATATTCAATCCAGACGGTAATCCACTACATTTGTACCAAATAATAATAGTGTGTTAGTTGAAACTATTAGTTCTTAATCATAACTCCATTTTAAGGCCTTTATTCCCAACAGCATCACTGTCCTAGTGGCTTCGGTCTCGTTTATTGTCGACCCGAGACAGACGGCCCCCCGCCTCAGCCTCGGGCTCAGTTCCCTGCTGGCCCTGGTCATTCAGTACGGTAACATCGTGAAGACGGTCCCCAAAGTGGGCTATCTGAAGAGTTTCGACGGGTGGATGCTGATCTGCCTCGCTTTTATATTCAGCACTCTGATCCAATACGCCTTCGTCCTGTACAAATTGCGCCAGAACGCGGACAAAAAAGACTACGTGCAGAAGTTCGGGAAACTGGACGAGATCAGTTTCGCCATTTATGTGGGGTTGTTCATACTTTTCTGGATTATTTATTTCGCATTGGGGTTTACCTAAATGTAAAGTATGAAACCTACTGTAAGTTCGATGCCTTTTGCCGGTTTTCTTATTCTTCAATGCGAAATTCAATCCTATAGTACAGGTTTTAATAACAAAATATGAATTTTGTCTTTTTTTTGTTCTTTGGCTTTTTTTCCACACGCTATAAAGTCAAATTTTGAGGTTATATTACAAAATAAATTTCAGTATTGGCAAATAATTAATAAAGATGAAATATAAACATAGCACCTAATATTATACACGCAAGATATCGAGCTTAAATTTGGTTGCAGATGTGCATTTAATGGTCTTTGTTTGTAGTCTGCGGAAAATTTTGGCGAACTTGCCTAGATACAATCCCGCCATCTGGCTAGAATAGATTGTAAAATACTACAAAATCCATATTAACTATGTAAACAAAATTTTTGATATCAATTATGCGTTTGTAAGTAATATCAACGTACTTATCAATTGCTTTAAAAAAAGTACAAAATCAGAACTTATGTGTTTTTTGCATAAATTTTAATATCTATAAATCTGTGTTATTTTAATATCTATATTTATAAATGTAGATTTTAATATTTATAAATAGAAATCAAGTACACCACCGTTAATTAGGTCTTGGAATACAGTTTTTGTTATTATTTTTTTAAATTTGCACAGCCCAAAATAAGGGTAGTTTATAAAGCATACGGGTTGTTTGTGATAAATCGATGTCACCTTTTAGTTTGCTGCATTTTGTTGGTTTTTGTGCACATTTTGAAAGCAAAAAGTTATTATTTGCGTTATTTTATTAGAAAATTTATATTTTATATGTTTTAGCTTGGGTTGTATGCATATTTTTTTAGTAAAAAAAGCACTGTATTGGTAAACAATACAAACAGAAAAAAAACAAACAAAACCGAAAACCGCGAAAACAATATTTGATAAAGTATTTTTTAGTCTTATTTATAATTAAACTCAAAAGCTATCAGGAAGCGAAAGTTTTTTGTATATAATTACATAGGTAAATTTCAGTAAACCTTAATGTCGGACACTAATGTAGTATGTTGAGCCAACGGTTTTTGGGAAAACTCTCGAAAAAAGTGAAGCACGAAAAATAACGACATTAAGTAATAAATTTTCTTACAGAATTTTATAAAAACTTATTGAAATTTTGTAAAAAAAATATTAAACATTAATTATTTCACTTGTAAGCATTCTAGTTTTTCTAGTTTCCCCAAATTTGATCTTATTTTAAAATTGTCCATACTTTGATTTAAATTTATAAAGGACGTTTGAACATTATAGTTTAATAGAGAAAATTCATAACTAAAACTGTGTAAAATTTCATAATTATTCTTTGATTTTTTCGTAAATGTTATTTTAGCGAAAAAAAGGTTTATATTGGGCATCCTTCTTATTTTTCTCTAGATAGATTTTATTATTTAACTTGAAACTTTTTGATTGAGATTTTACAGTTTTAATTGTTCATTGTCTCAATATTAACTTGATTAATAAAAAAATTTCATAAAATAGTATTTGATTTTAAGATTTTTAGGAAAGTACAAATCAAACAAGGAAAATTTTAAATAAAATTTGTAAACAAACATTGATTTGAAACAATGACACTTTTTTTCGTTTTTTCTTAAAAAAATAAGTAGATTTAGCATTTTGTATTTAATGGGTAGCACGGGAGCGCCACGGGGCAATTTAGCCCCGTGGCTCCGCGTCAACCATAATTAGAGAACGTGGGTAAATTTTGAGATTCATGTTCATCTCTTTCTTCTTCTTCTTCTTATTATTATTCTAACGCTCAATTCTTAAAATCGATATTCCTCCTTCGTTACTGATTGATCAAAAATAAACTAAATAAAAAGGGCTCTTTGGAAAAAAGAAAAAATTACGCAATTTTCTTAGGAGCCACTTTTTTCATTTAGGTCTTTGTTATCGATTTATTGATCAAAATAATAAATTGAAAAAATAGACAAATAAAAACACCCAACCGCACAATAACAGCCTTTTGGCAAGAATAAGGATTGTACAGAGCTGACAACGAACAGTCCCTCATAGAAACCGCACAAAAAAAGCAGACCGGTTTTAATTGGTGGCAGCAGAAAGCGAACCAGTTCCCAGCGCCATCTGCTTCAACCGCGCGGAAAAAGGTGAAAACAACAGAGTACTTTTTTTAATTTTTACATTACTGATGACAATATTATTTCAAAGTTTTATTGAAAAAATTATATTGTGTCAGTGGCGCGGGAGCGCCACGCGGCGGTTTAGCCCCACGGCACGCACAGCACCACAGCACACTATAATTAGAGAACGTTGGGAAAATTTTTAGTAATTTATGTTCATCTGCAATCATTGGTGCACGGCATCGCGCCAACTATATTTAGAGAACGTAGGTAAACTTTGTCTGGAGCGCCACTGCACCGCACTAACTATAATTAAACAACGTACCGCGCCAACTATACTTAGAAAACGTGAGTAAATTTTGTAATTCATATTCATCATCTTCTTATTAGTATTATTTTTACTTTCAAAATTATAATTGCAATCATTGGCGCACGGCATCGCGTCAACTATATTTAGAGAACGTAGGTAAACTTTGTCTGGAGCGCCACTGCACCACACTAACTATAATTAAACAACGTGGGTAAATTTTGTAATTTAAATTATTATTATTATTATTTTTTTTTAAAAAAGTATATCTCGGCAACGGAATGATTATAAACATATGTCATATTTATTTTATTTTATTTTATCTTTATTTCAAAAAAACTAAAAAAAATAATGCAATAAACAAGACTAAATGGCGATTATCTTTTTTTAAGCTAAAGCATAAATAAGCATAAGCGAAATTTAAAACTTTTAGTAAAACTAAAATTAAAGAAACGGAATTTAATTTACAATTTAAGAGGCCTTTTTATTTTGACTAATGTTTCAGAAATTTCAAATAAATAGAAATGGTTCTTTGTACATTGTTTAAAATTAGAAATTGTTTATTTATAAAACTAAATTTATTTATTGTGTTTATAATGCTAAGTTATTTCAAAATAAAGTTTTATGGAGATTTCGCAAAAAGATTTCTATTTTTTATTTTGTACATCTCGATTGCATTTGCGTTAAATTAAAACTCACTAAATACTTTTAAAAAATACGAAAGGGACATGCAGGGTACTTGGAGTCATCAAAATTTTTTGGGAACTGTGAGCCACGAACAATGAGAACTTTGGAGTCCTTGTAAAATAATTGGTTTAGGCTTAGATAGACTTCGCTTAGGTATACAATTCACGATTTTTAGTTTTGGTTCCGAATTTTGAACTTACAGCTCTAAATTCCCCATTTTTGGTTTCAAGTTCCAGCTCCAAATTCCGTCGGCTCCATCGACCTAAATCTATGTTTTGAGATAAGATCGTCAAAATTTTGAATTTTCGTCAAAAAATTGAATATTGTAAAATTATTTATTATAAAATAAAACCAAATCATAATACAATTAAGCTTGATTTTTAGATTTCACTTGGGCTTAAGAAAATTAGATACTCCCTCAGATTTAACATCGCTTTTAAACGAATAATAGTAGTCAAAAACTATATTTTTTTATTACAACGTGTAAGACGTTTAAATGTTTGAGTTGAGGTTTTTTTTTATTAAAATACAGTATAACAGCGTTTTAAGGCCACGAATTTAAATTTAACATTGAAAAATATAAAATTAAACATATTTTACCCAAATGAGCGCGGCTTCATAACTGGCAATAAAAATTGCAGATAATTTTTCTAATATTAACCTAAAAACTGCATGATTTTTAGTAAAAAAAAATCAAATGTCAGAAATTTAAAATTGTCCTTATTTTACCCGAATGCCCGTAGGTTCCGTATGACTTTATCAAATAAATTTTTAAAATCATTAGTTTTAAAGTATTTGGTTTTTGGAGTTCTAAATTGACGTGAAAAATTAAAAATTAAACGTATTTGACCTAAATGCTACTTTTTATGCAAAAAATAGGGTATTCGCATTCGTATTTATTTGGATAAAATATAAACAATGCGTGTTTATTTTTAATCTCGACCAATCTATTCTCCAATCCAACAATTTATTGTGGACGGTTCATTCTTCGTAAATTAAATAATTTGTGTTGTTTTAAATAGCGTTAAGCTTCTGATAATATTTTGAGCGTACAAAATTTACTTAATATCGGTGCATAATTAAACGAATCCAATTTTTTTTTTAATTTCTATGGTGCGGGAATTTTTTTTAGGCGTAAATAAGGAACTTGTAACTGTCGAAAAATTTTGGGAACTTGGAGCAGCGAAAAAGGACACGAAAATGGCCTCAAATCGGTTAAGGTTTTGGCTAAAACTTAGGGATAGATTTAGTAAATAAACTTAGAGCCGAACTTTCGTCTCTAAATTCTAGCTCCAAGCTTCACCGGCTGCAACGAGATTAAATCATCTACATTATGAAATGAAGTCAGTTTCTACTTTATTGATAAATCTAGCACATAAAAAACAATTTGTATACGGTGTCGTTTAATTTGTACGAATCATGGGTCGCGCGGAGCTTATTGAACGTTCGGTGATCTACATATTTTTTACGTGGTTTTCCAATCAAAGAATAAAAGCCAGTCAACAGTTAAGAACGAACTTGATAGACATTAATCTCTTTTACGTGAACGGCTTGAAGTTGCTTAAGCCTTAAACATTGCTGAATGTGAGAAAGAGAATATTATAAGAAAAAACAGCACATCAAAAAAAAACACACTTGAAAGTTTGAATTCAGTTTTATTTCAATTTCAGTTATTTATATAATTAATTTTGGAAATGTGCCAATATTAATATAATATTTTCTGAGAAATTTTTATTTTGTGTGTTATTTTTAAATTTGTTTTGAGTAAAATTATTGAAAATAAAATGAAAATCGTATTGCTAAAACAAACCATTATTATATTTATATTTTTTTAAAGTACATAATATCATAATATTTTTTACATACATATGTTTTTTGTGTTAACAACAAAACAGTGGTAGATTTTTTCGTTATAAACAAATATAATAGCAATTCAAAATTGTATTATGGTTTAAAAATCACTCATTATCGTATAATTAGTTATTTCCGTGATTGGTGCCGAGTATATATATATATTTACATTTAGTGACAAAATAAGTGGTTGATTACAATGTTATAAAGCTCTTTTTTTCGCTACCAAAAGAGTTTTAAGTTTGACATATTGCATAGCCAAAAACTGCTTTTTTAAAAAGTCAAACCCATGTGCTTCTGATTCTAATTATGACTTTACAATACTTTGCATTGCATTTAACAATACTTTGTCATGCAATAAGTGCGTTATATTGTTTTATTAAATATTCAAATCGTAATTTTACAATAATACATCTTTATTTTGTTTTTGGCACAGAAATGGATTGAAAAATGCTTAGGAGTTAAAGCAATGATTTTATTGGTGGAAATCTTAGTATTTTGAAATAATCCAAATTTCAATGTGTTTAGGACTATTATTGATGGAAAGTTGGTTGTAAATTATGAATGAAGAGCGCATGCTTTTGAGATCACTATTCCAATAAGATTGTTTTTGTTGACGTTTGACGCGATAATTCACGTAACACGTGACGCGGGACCCATCCGTTTGACGCGTGACGTTAAAATTTTAAAATTTTACTTATAGACGAGCATTGAACAACTAGTTAAAATTTTGCGATCTAAATTAAGCTGTTGTCAAATATTTTTACTGAATCATACTGAAGTTGGCAGTATGTTTTGTCAGAATAAGCGTTGTGTGCTGTTTAGTAGTAACTACGTATATTATGATACATAAAAAATATTTCGCACCAAATATGTATAAAAACTATGAAATAAAAACTTTTGAAATAAATAAGTAAATTATTTTTTACGTGAAATTTTTTCAAATATATCCTAAAGTGTATTCGATAAGAGAATAGACAAGAAATTAATTATTAATTTCTTTTTGTAAATCTTTTGTCGCGTCCATATAACGACTTATTAGCGACGTGATTATTTTTTTTACTTTTAAGCCTTACTAAAACTTTTAAGGCTGGTTCATACTTATGACAAAGCGTCCTTGGAACAAAGTCAAAAGTCCAAAGGACTTTTGGCAAAGTCCAAAGGACAATTGTAGAAAAGTCAAAACGTCCTTTGGACAATCCAAAACGTCCTTTGGACTTTTTCCTTTGGACTAAGTATGAATGCTACTAAAAATTTGTCCTTTGAACAAAGTCCAAAGGACAAAATCCAAAGAGAAAAGTCCAAAGGAAAAAAAGTATGAACACGCTGTCCTTTGGATTTTGTCTTTTGGACTTTGTCCTTTGAACAAAGTCCAAAGGGTTTTTGATTTTTGGTCTTTGTCCAAAGGACGTTTTGTCATAAGTATGAACCAGCCTTTACAGTTTAATTATAAATACAAATACGAAAAACTAACTTAATTTTATAATTCACGATTTTTTTCAATTACAGTATCACTAGATAAGGTACTTAATGGTGTTGTGATAGTAAAGAATAGACTAGAAATTTAATTACTTAACTAGTTTTTTTAAAGCTTATTTATCCTTTTAACAGAATTTATTATAGTTAGATGAAGTCTTATCTTTTAAAACTTATTAAACTTCTTGGAGTTTAAATAAGATTACGAAGAAGAATAACATTTCATCAGTAAATACATTGAAATGATTGTGTTTTTTATCAGTAACAAATTAAAAGACTATTTTAATTAATTAAAACTTATGTAAACTCTAAGTCGTGATTAAGTTATTAAGAGAGTTCAAGCGAGTATTTTAAACGAATTCAAGATTAAAGTATTAATTTGTGACGTTAATTAAAAAAAATTCAGTGAACATAATATATTGATAATTCAGAACGTAAGTACTTTGGGAACATATTTTTGTTTTAAATAAATTTTTTAGAAATATTATTGAAATTCGTATGATATTGTTTTTATTGATTAATTTGCAAATTTAAACTATTGTCGTTATTGCACTAATGAAAAAATATAAAATCCTTAAGAGCACGCCATAAATTTAAATATTATTATAAAAACATAACAAGCAAACTAAACCATAGACAATACAAACATCTCGTCTTACTACACACTTTGAGTTTAAAAATCATGTTTTTAAATATGTCATCTTCAGAAAACGCTTTTTTGGGTGCGATTTTTAGAACTTAGCTTTAAAAAATGATTTTTTAACAAATTCAATAAATATAATATCTCATCTTTAAAAAATTCACCTTTTAAACATTTTAATCGTCTTTTTATTTATTGTTGTTCTGAGCAAGATTTTGAATGCGCAATATTGCAAATTACTGCACGCAATTATTGTTTATTATTATTATTATTATAAGTATTTTATCGATTAAAACCATAGATAAAAAACCACTTTTTTCCAAAACCAAACCAAAAAATCAAGCAAGAAGCTTAAATATGACTACCATATCCAAGGATTATATTGGTCCTTGAACAATGGAGTATGGAGTATTACTTGTCTTGATTACAATACAACTTCTTGTTTCAATAAACAACCATAATGGTTTTTTTAAGTCAGTGGTTGTAGTAAACTGTTAAAAAACCTTTTTGACTGATACTAAAATTTTTTTAACGTATTTTTTCTTACTGATTTTCAAATTGTTTTATATCATAAATTTTAGTCCATCTCATTTGGGGGGGGGCCGAAGGGTCTATTTGGGGGGGCCGTGCCCCCCTGGCCCTACCCCTGGCTACGCCCCTGCAATACACTACAAACAAAATCTTACAAACTGAACTTAACTCTATTATGATTATAGTGTTTTTTTAAAAAAATGCCTTTTGAGCTTTATATTAATAAGAAATTATTTTCAGAGTCCATCAAAGTTTTAATTAAAATCATTTTAAATCCACAAAAACACGTGTCTTACGATATGAATGTCAAATAGCGTTTATTATAAATTTTAATTACAGATGGATGTAGGTTTTTTCAGTGGCAGAGTTTTTTCTTGTTGTTCTAAAAAACACTTTTTGCCTCTAAAAAATTTTTATGATGCACGACTACTTCTTGGATTCTTTGATTCTACAACAATGGGCAACATAACACATATTCAAAGATTTCGGAATTAAGCATCGCGAAACTTCTGAAAAAAAAAACAACTTGTAAATGTTTGGAAAAAATGGCGATAATTTATACTATGAAATCAATATTGTATTTCTGTCGTTTAAATTCCTTCAACAATCATCATTTAGTGATGATTGTCGATTCGAACGAAACGTCAAAAATTGATTTAAATGAATTAATGCTTGTAAATCATTCCGGATTTTTTGCAGAAGAGTTTGTAAATTCTTACAACTATGTAGTTAAGAATTCTTGTTTGTGCACAAAATAAAAACCGACTTTTTTTGTGGAAAAAGGCTTATCACCCATTTTTTCGACTCTTAGGGCTGGTTGACACCGAAATGGTAGCTGACAGCGGGAATGGGACAGGTAAAACCAAGGACAGGTAAAACTGAGGGCAGGTAAAACCGAAAGTGACCGTCATTGAGTTATTTTTGTATAACGTAAACACGCTTGCTACAAAATGATAATTGCGTTTTTATTGCAATGTGAGCGAAAATAATGAATTTTCCTTGCAAAAACTAGGTTTTTAACGAATGAAGAGTATACTAAAAGTTTTACCTGTTCATTTTAAATTTTCCTCTGTTCAGTATATAACACCGAAATTCTAAATCTTGTAAATATTCGTGCCAATTTTTTTATAATGTTTACTAAATGTATCTATAATGTTTTGCTTATGATATTTTTAAAGTGATTTTAAAATATTTTTATATTTAATTTAAACGATTTAAAAATCTTTTAAAGTTTAACAATTTAGAGTTTGGCTACACAAAATATTTCAGTGAATTAGTGGGGCCAAGATTTCCTGTGATATGCGTGTTCTCTCTTTCTCTTTTTGTATGAAACCAAACCTTTACTGTACTTCTCGTCCAAAAGACGGAACTTTTTCTTTTACACTCTACCCATATAAGGCAGTCCTTTTAAGGGAGGAAACAACAGACGCATCTGGCAAAGTTGGTGCCATAGTTTATTTACAACAAAAAATATGTTGATTTTAAAAATTAAGTTTTATAAATTATTAAGACATAGGATTAAAACAATAATTTAAGATAAAAAACCTTTAAACAGTGTGAGTTGTTTAATAATTAATGATTTAACGTAGTTTATGAATACAAATTAGTGTTGTAAAAAGTTACTTTTACTTTTATTTAAAGTAATAAAAGTAACGGATTTTGGATTACCTTTACTTTTACTTTTACTCGACTTTTGAAATTTCAATTACTTTTACTTTTACTCTTACTCGACTTTTGAAATTTCAAATACTTTTACTTTTACTCTTACTCGGATTTTCCTCTGCAAATACTTAAATTAATTTAAGTAAAATTTAAGTAATTTGAAAGGGTAAATTCCCCATGGGCTTTTTGTAAAGTAAATGGCAAGAGAACATTTTTTAAGCCACTAACACGCTAAAACCATTTATTTTGACTAAAAACTTATTAAAATGATAATTTATACATAAAATTAGCAAAAAAACTTTGGAACAGAGCTTTGGAGCTCCAAAAACCGGTGTTTTGCTCCGTTCAAAATTACTTTTATTATACTTTTACTCTTACTTTTACTTTAAAAAATAGGTCTTACTTTTACTTTTACTTTACTTAAATAAAATTTTGACCATTACTTTTACTTTTACTTTACTTAAATTAAAAAATTACAAATTACTTTTACTCTTACTTTACTTAAATTAAAATTTTTCAAATTACTTTTACTTTTACTTAAAATAATCCAAAATCAATACTTTTTACAACACTAATACAAATATCATTTCTTTGAGCGACGTTTTTTTTGAGGCACAGTTTTAAATACTTTGTGTGTAGACGGGTTTTACCTGTCCTCGGTTTTACCTGTCACTCAATCGCTGACAACTAATATTTAACGCGCGCGTTTACGTCATTACACCGTCATTGTTGCTGCGGTTTGAACGGTGTGCGCTGTGCGTCACCTCTCAGCTACCATTTCGGTGTGAACCAGTCATTAAAGCTTTATCACTGTTACAGTATCAAAAACAATATCAACTGTCAACTAACGGTTATTAGAACATAATAAAAGGTTTGGTCATTTTTAAAAATTAGCTAATAGATTAATTAAGCTTTATTGTATTTCCGGCGCCTCTCGTCTCTAGTAGGGCAAGGACAATAATGGGCGTCATCTCCGGGAGGTCCGTCCGGCCCGATGAGACCCTCGGATCCCGGAGCTCCGGAGATCCCGCGCAGCCCAGGCTGTCCTGGACTTCCTTCGGGGCCGACTTCACCGGTTCCTGGTGAGGCACCTAAAAATCAACGCAATGGTATTATATGATACAAGATAAACACTTAAATAATAACATAAATATAAAGGAAAAATAGACAACTACATATTTTGCGCGGACCTGACATTTTTTTCTCGGGTCGAAACTACAAAGCTTCAGAACGAAACTCGGTTTTTGGAGCTGCTGATCAGCCCCCAAGTTCGAAAATTTCAGAGATTTGCCCTATTTTTTGTAGTCATTTCGTGAATAAGACAAAAATGCTGTCGTACATTATTTTGTCAAAAGTTTGTCAAAAAGAATAAAAATAGGTACAAAAATGCGGATAGAATATCTACAAAGATATACCAAATTTTAAAAAGTTTTAAAGCGTTCATTTAAGCTATTTCGCTCGTGCTTTTAGAGGTTTAATTATGTTTGGTGACAATAAGCGACGATAAATTGCTTTGATTTGCACTTGGTTAGTTATTTTAGGCAAACACTAAATTCCACCGACTCCGACTCCGCCTCAAATTTCTGCAAATTTTATATTGATGTGCAGGTTAAGCTTAGGCTTAGGCTTATAATAAAATTTGCATAATATTAAAAATTACGGTAGATTACGGTAGATTTTGGACGGAGTCGGAGTCGGTGGAATTTAGTGTTTGCCTTATTGTATGCCCTAACCCATTTTTATTTTTTTGAAAAATTAAATCAGCCACGCCTGGTTTGCGTTTAAATCAAGATAAAATAAATAAAGTGTGTCGAGCATTTACTTAAACTGGAGACGTTTAGGCCAGGCTTACGCCGGAGTGCAAGTGATAAGTGCCAAGTGCTAAAGTTCTTCTTCGCGAGTTTACATCATTACGCTGTCGCTTGTTGTTGCTTTGCGATTGCGTTGTCATTTGTCACTCCAATGTAAACCAGGTCTTTGTAATCGATCATATTACACTACACATACCCTTAATCTCGTTACACGCATGCTTTTGCTACTCCTGCTTATTATGAATATTAATAAAAAAAATTAAGATAAAAACAGGTAAAATATACCTGGAGCTCCTTTTTCTCCTGGGTCTCCGGGTTCTCCTGTTTCTCCTTTGTTACCCGGGACCCCGATCGGGTTTCTGGCCTCGGTCCCAGGCGCTCCTTTGGGTCCTTGGTCCCCTGGACCCCCTGGGGGTCCGTAGGGTCCCATTTCCCCGGGGGCTCCGGGTTGGCTGTCGCGTCCAGGCCGACCGTCCTGGCCTCTGGGTCCGCTAAAACAAAAATTCTTGAGTTAAATCCAAACAAAATTTTAATAAAAACAAAAACAGTTATAGGCACCTTGCACTGGAACTCAGTTTATACATTAAGTATGCAATAAACATAAGCGTCACTATAATGTATAATTACCGTATCTCCTACTTATCTTTTGTAGTATGCAGATCAACCCTCGAAAGCGTGCGAAATTTCGATCGGATTATCTGCATACTACGAAAGATAAGTAGGAGATACGGTAATTATCCATTATAGTGACGCTTATGTATATTGCATACTTCATATATAAATCGAGTTCCATTGCAAGGTGCCTATAAAAAGTTTTAACAGAAAACCCCAGGTCATGGAATGTTTAAACAATTTCAGAAAATCTCTTTCAACTAATTTAACCAATTTTTTTTGCTGTAAAAATTTTTTGTTTCGTTAAAAAAACAATATTTCACTGCGACAATAAACCACTGTACACTGGACGTCTAACCACCTTAACTAATTAACAATTAACAAAAATTGTCAGCAAATGTTTTTATTAATGAGCACCGGGATAATTCAGAAGAAAACTCCGGGTCATGGCGTACCTGCTTTCGACAATCTGTTTTAACTAATTTAACCAAGTGTATTTTTTGCTGCAGAAAACTTCTTGCTGAAAAAAATTTACTGCAAAAACAAATATAAAAAAGCAATATTTCACCGCGAGAGTAAAATCAACTTTCACTGCACGCAGAAATTGTCTTAAAAATTCCACTTCTACACCCATGGAATTAAATGGATTTTTTAAAATCACGTCAGGATTTTTAGGACCCGCAAAATAACATATAGTATTTGTGGACGCGTCATATATATTTTCCTCTGCGGGAATGATTTTGGGAGAAGCTGTTTCAGGTAATTAGCGCTTGAGAAAAAATTGAACTCCTATTAATGACAGATTTCCATTTGTTTTTAATTTCATAATTGGCTAAAAGTGATTGTATAAAGTCATAACTCTGTGAACATCTTTAGCACTGAACAACTTCGGTTTAAATGGGAGGTTTTTGACCAATGTGATTGATATAACGATGGCAGTTACATTCAATGGGTGTTTATAAATATACTTATTTAAAAACGCACCATAATGTGCAGCTTATCGAGATTTGTTTATTACTCTTTGTTTGTACATGAAATACAAAATTATATAGTTAGAACTAACAACACGGCGTAAAAAATTAAGAAAAACCCACCGCATTCCACGGGGTCCGGTCCGTCCCGGCGATCCAGGCGGTCCTACTGGGCCGCTTGGGCAGTGAAAACAGGCGGCGTAGGCCTGGCGCTCAGCCCGGACATCCGACGCGTCCTGGCCTGGCAGTCCGTCCTCCCCGGGGGGTCCATCCTCTCCCGGCGCGCCGGAGGGCCCCTTTTCCCCAGGTGGTCCGGCGGGGCAGTCATTGTTGGCGTCGCATTCTATAAAAATTTTTTAATTTAATTTAACCACCTGTTTTTTACAATCTTTTTTTAAAATTAAAAGTGGCTCATTGGCTTTTATGTACATTGTGTAAATTATGCCCTCATTACAAAGCTACAATTTTGAACTATGGAGCGGCCGAACTGTGGTTCTGACTGCGATGGTGATTAAGATTTGACCTGGGAATGCTTTTTGACTGGAACGTTAAATAATTAATTACATTTAACTATGTTTAATAATATTAATATGCAACCGTTTCCAAAATTTACTAAAAAATCAAAATAGCGAGAAAAATCATCGTATTTTGGTACTATTAAAAGAATTTCACTAGCTAATTAATAATAATTAATATTAATAGTTAACTAATAACTTATATTGCTTAACCATTTCTCATTTGCGTTTTGCTTTCAGCACTGCAACTGCCAATAATTAGCAGGTAAGTGAATATTACATAATATGAGGACATTTAATTGTTACACTTCTGCTGTAATTGTATGATATATTTCATAAACTCTACTGCAGTGTTCCTACAGTATTCCCCAAGTATATTAGTACTACCAAAGTAGTTTTGTAGTCCCTCTACAATGTTCCTGCATTTAATCTGCATCACTTGCTGCAGCACTCCTTCACAGCTTCTTACAGCACTCCTGTAGCACTCTTGCAGCACTCCTGCAGCTCTTCAGCACTACCGTTGAAATACAGCTGTCAAAACACAAGGTTAAAAACAACACAACAGTACCATCGGCAACTTACGGCAGACGGACTGGCTGGGGCTGGATCCAGGCCTGCTGGGAAAACCCGGGAGATCTTCAGGTTGGAATGGGATGGAGCCGGGTGCCGTGCTGGGGAAATAGGGTTTTGGCTGCGGTGCTGGGATGGTAGGGGGTTGGGCGTAGAAGCCGTTAGCCTGGCGTCGGGCCCTGGGACTGGCGTTCATCTGAATCATGTCTTTCCAGAGGTCGTTGGAAATAATCTAAACAGACCAAGTTGACTTATATCAATAATCACTATTTCATTATATATAATTACTCTAATTTTAACCATGTTGACTTATATAAATAATCAATATTTCCCTATATTTCCAACATATCCACAGTAAATTAAGTTTTTTCTGTAAATAATCAAACCCCTTGAGCTTGAGCATTTCAATTATATTATAAATTTTTTGGTGTTTCCTCTAATTTCCATTATATTTTTTTAAAAAATCGTTAAGAAATAATTTTAACAGACATTGATTGCTTTAACGGATTTTACAGTTCCCTTAGGCATTACAATTTATATTATAAACTTTCCGGCACTCTAGTGTTTCCTCTAATCTCCATCAAATCCTTTGAAAAATAGTTAATTCAAGCAGACATTATTTTAACGGATTTGACAGTTGAATAGTTTAAATAATTAAACCTATGAACTATTAGGCCTAATGTTGAATTTATAATCACACCTTTTAAAGATCAGGCATAACTTTAACCAGGCTGACTAATGTAATTAGTCGATATTTTATAATTATATAAACTGCCCACAGCCAGTGTTTACCTTCATCTCGATTATGTTTTTTTAAACGTCGTTAGAGAAAATAATTTAAACAGACGTCACTTTAACGGGTTTTACAGTTGACATTAGGAAACTAAGGTTTTCCTTTCAAAAATCATTAGGAATCTAATCAAAACAGGCATCACTTTGTTTGACTACTGTAAATATTTTCCATATAACCTAGTCGGACGCCCAGATTTGAGTTTCCTTCGCATCTTGTATTTTTAAGGATAGTCACAAATACATTTAATAAAGACATCAATTTAACGGTTTGACTACTGTAATTAATATACTGAACTGGCGGAATGCCCAAAAGTTGCCATTCATTTGCAAAGTGTACTTCCGAGTCCCCATAAGAAAATAATTTAAACCGACATAAATTTAACCAAAAAATGATAAAATTACGAAGTTAATTTAAAAAAAAACTTGATTGGTGTGGCTGTAAAAACAGAAAATACTGTGCAATAAGTATTGTACTGTCAAAAATAAAGTACTGCCAAAATCCACTTAATAAAAACAAAACCTACAAAAACATCACAGTCAACAAAAATGGAATTTTTTAAAACATAAAATTAATTTTTTTTTCAACCGTAATTGAAAAGCTAGGTGATGATAATTTTTGAAAAAACACTCAATGTTTTAAATAAAAAACACAAAAAAAAACGTATTGAGATAAAACTATAGTCTATACAAAAATGATGCGGACTGACGACAAAACTCGAACTTTGAAAGGTCATATCTCCATAACGCGAGGTAGAATATGAACAAGACATATATCGGAGCATACCTAAAGGCCAGAAATGCCTAACGTTACAATCCTGCTGATAACAACTTACTCAAAATTCCATTAAATGAAAAAATTAAAATCCTACTAATAATAAGTCACTCTAAATTCCATCAAATGGCTAAGGTTACAATTCTTTTGATAACAACACACTTAAATGTTTAAAGTTACAATCCTAATGATAACAACTAACTTAAATGCCTAAAGTTACAACCCTACTGCTAATAATTCGGTGTGTTTTCTGCTTTTAGCGTGGCTATAGGCAAATTAAACAAAATAAATCCTTTATTGATAAAATGGCGACATTTCGACACTTAATAAAACACATCTTCGTCAAGCAACTTAAATACAATATTTGAGTTACCTGACGAAGACTTGTTTTATTCAGTGTCGAAACGTCGCCGTTTTATCAATTAAAGGTTTATTCCGTTTAATTTGCCTATCGTCAAATTTAACAGCAGAAAACACATCAAATTATGACTCAATGTGCAATTCTAAATGATTTAGAAATTATCTAAGTTACATTACAAGTTACAAATCTATTGACACCAACACAATCGAAATTTCACCAAATTCTCAAACTTAAAATCCTAATTATTACAACTCACTCACTTTAATCTCTAAGAGCAAAATACTTGTAATAACAACTCACTCAAATCAAATCGAAATTTCCCCAAATTCTCAAACTTAAAATCCTACTTATTACAACTCACTCACTTTAATCTCTAAGGGCAAAATACTAGTAATAACAACTCACTCAAATCAACTGCCAAAAATTAAAAATTCCGCTTATAACAACTCACTCTAAATTCCATCATATCGTTATCCAAATCGTTTCTGATGCTGTTGATCTCGTTGATGAGGCCGGGTACGAAAATCACGCACATCAGCAGCGTGACCCCGCTGAGAAAAGCCGCCACAGCCGCCGCAAACCGGATCATGGCCGTTGTATATGCTTAACGTTTAATCGATCGATAATACGAGAGTCGTCCCTTATGCTTAACGTTGAATCGATCGATAAATTCGACAACTTTCGAAACGTTCGAAAACTGTAAGTGACGACGAACTTTCTGACGAACTCTAAAGGGCGGTGCAGTTTTTATAGAGGGGTTGGGGGAAAAAAGTTTTTCGGGTCAAACAACGCGCCGAAATGGTAAAAACCGGACGTCACGCCCTTTCTTCCCGGTCGCCGCGAAACATCCCTCCCGAGTTTTTTTTGTTTTAAAGTGTAACTCAAAGAACCTTTAAAGGATAAAAATTACATTACAATGGATGTTAAAACTGGCTATTTTTAGCGATAATCCAAAACTACACAGTTTAATTTCAATTGAAAAAAAAAACGATTTCCATTTGTTTTTCCATCGCTTAAACTCCCACCGAACATTGGTTATTTTTGGTCGGGCAAATTTAAATCGCCAATTATGAATTGTGGTCGCGAGTCGGATAGCGCCGTGCAACAAGAATATGTTTGCGTTAATACACCGCGGGGCGTTGTTTTTACAATATTGGTAATGAATATTTTGTTTTTCCACAAGACAACTAGAGCCTAACCCGCCCGATTCGGTCATCCAATTTAAACCCATCAACCGCACTGATATATGACGTTGAATAAAAAATTTTAAATCTTGTTTGAAAGCCTTGAGAAATCTTTTAGAATTCTCACATATTAAGAAAACATGAGCTGCGCTTTGTTAATGTCCAATGAAAAAATGATATGAATCTAATAAATTTATCAAATAACAAAATTACGTTTCAAAAGACTAAAAAAAATTTTGTCCTTATTTTATGCTTATGTCCGTAAATTAGTTTTTGTATTAGTTTACACTTTTATTGGGTTTTTTCGTATAAAAAAAACTTATACTTTGTTTCATGGTATCAACACATTACAACAATATAAAGTTAAACTAAATGATCTTCAATAATTGATACGATATTTAGCAACAATTTGTTTTTAAATTAGCAATTACTTGTTTTAAGTTATAACAATAATAAAATAATATTAATAAAGCTAATTTAATTCTACCGAAAGCTATCAAAAATTAACATATGGCGTTGAAAAAAACAAGATAGCATTTTTTCGGGTACGGGGTCTTTAGAGTTGCAAGTAAGGAATTTGGAGCCGCCGGAAAAAATTTCCACCTTTTTTTAGGCTTCACTTAGGCTTAGGTATAGGTTTTATGGATTTTTATTTTGGGCTCCAAGTTCCCTCGGCTCCATCGACCCTAAACCGTTTTTTGCCAAAAGCGAGGATTTTGCTGAGCTTATTTTTTAAAATGTTTTTGTTTTGATGCTATTTTTATGGTCATTATGCAATTTTTTCAGAGTTATTACGGTCCAATTGAGTTAGTTTTGTGTTATTTTAAGAACGAATATCCTAAATGACAATTTAGACAAAACTTTGTAGTTTGTCATTCGTATTTACTATGTAGTAAGACGGATTTAGTAATATTTCGCAGAAAATAGGGCTAGCTAATGTAAAAGCTTAAATCTAAAATTGGTTTAAATTTAAACCAATAATAAACGAACAGGAGTTTTTTTAATGAAAAAATTGGCTACGATGTTTATTTTTTGTTTGTTTTTTTTTGAACTTGGTACTTCCGTTTGAAACTGAAGTGAGCTATGTAAAAAGATTTGTTTATAAAAATTTAAAAATACTTAAATATTGCTAACTCGCTTTCAATAAAAATCTTTGTTTAGTTTATTTCAAAATTAAGAAAATCGCAAAAAAAATTTTAAAAAGATCATAACATCTCTAAACATGCACGTTTTTTTTCAAATAATGACGTATATAATGAAAAAAGAAGTTCTGTCTGACCAGTACGAAGCGTGAAAAATTTTTTTTTTAAATAATAGCCTCTCTGAACCCCAAAATCTTTATCCTTGCCGACCCAAAAAGAGAGAGCCCAATGCACATCATTCCAAACCGTGTCCTTAAGTTAAGATTTTTTTATTTGTTATTTATTTTTTTTAGATTCAGATAAACATAAGTTAAAATTTTAACATGCACGTTCGCTCAATAATAATAATAATACAATAATACAATTCAATAATAATACATTTGCAAATAATACAATGTCACCTTAAAATTGTGTGCGAACACAATTTTGAGGTGACATTGTATTATTTGTATTTGGGTTTACTAGTGATGCTTCCTGGAGCGGAGCTCCGCGTTTAGGAGCTCCGGAGCAATCCCTGGAGCCCCGGAGCTCCGGAGCTCCGCCCTATTTTCGTACTAATTTCATGAATAATTAATACTATTTTGTCAAAAATTTTTTGTAAACTAAATTTTTTCCAAAACTTATTTAAAATAATAAAAAAGTCCTAAAAATGCAGCTAGAATAGTTTTATATGTATTTTAAGCTTAAATAAGCTTCAAATTGCTCATTTAAAGGGCGGAGCTCCGGAGCTTCGCAGCCCCGAAGCTCCCTCCACCTTACACGGGCAGAGCATGATATTAGTGTTTACGCCTTTGTAATAAGTACGTTCTCATTTTCGCACCAACAGAAAAGTTAAATGTGTTTTCTAGAGACATTTTGGCTTTCCTACTGTTTACTATTTAACCAAGACACATAAACGCAAGAATAATAGGGCATATCGTCGTTACTCTGACACAATGAGTCACAATCAGTATAAAATTAACATGACTCTGACTCATTTTGTTTATATTAATTGTGTGTTAAGAGATAAAAAGAGTCACAGTTATGAGTATTTTACAATGCATCTGACTCATTGTGTCAGAGTAACGACGAATACTATGGACAAGCAACCTACACCACGGCATGGAATTGGTTGTTCCATCCCTTTCGACGCTGACTCTTATTTGGTTGCAAACGGAGAATAATTGTTCTTTCTAAAAAATCCCCAAAAAGATAAAAAAAACATTGTAAGCCAACGATTTTATTTTTTTTAAAAACTTTTTAAATTTTAAGTAATGATACTGTAAAAATGATTAGATTACATTGTAGATTTAGTGTCATCGTTACTCGAAACACCTTGATTTATTTCTTAAATGTAACACATTACATCAATTTCGCAACTTTCATTTTGACAGTGTTGAAGAAATTTTGTTATAAATTGTTTTTTAAACATTAAACATGTCCAAAACTAATATCGTTCGATTTGATCCCGATTAGAGTTTTCCAAACATTTTAGAAAAAATTAAATTTTTATAATAATAGAGTTTTTTATGTCATAAAAAATTATCACTAAAGTATAATGTTTTCTAAGAAACAGCTAATTAAACTAAAACTGGATGGTACAATTTTTAATTAATACATAAGTTGAATTATATAGTATTTAGTTTATGGCATTAAGCAAGTATATGACAAAAAAACTGATAAATAATTACTATAAATTTGTATCGGTCAGGTCCAAAAAAACCAAAAATTTAATTTGATAAAAAAAGTTTAACTTCAATACTTTTATCTTTAACGATACAGTATGTCAATCTACCTTTAAGAATCTACCTTTAAGAGGTACCTTTAAGAATTTGTGTTTTTTCGTGTTCGCTTTTGTGTGTTAATTAACTCGTCACTATCCACAAAACTGGATTAACCTACATAAGGTATCAATAGTTGTAGTCCGTGAAATGTCGTAAGAGTACTTGTTTATTTAAAAACAAATTAACATGGGAATTAAAATCAATTAACATGAATATGGACAGCTAGAGAATAGATTTTCATCTATCGGGATGGGGATACATTTTTGATTTCGTTACTTGATTTTTTTGATCCTGAAATAGCTCAAAATTATAAAAAAAAATGGTTTTTTAAAAAAAAACAAACTTATTCTGTGCACATCTAAAAGTAACTTACGAAAAACTCTTAAAAACTGTTTTTAGATTTTTGTATGCAATACGAAATTTTATTAGTCATATTATGTTAATGTTTATTTTAAGATAAAATAAGTTGAATTTATTGTAAACATTACGATACAGAAACAATTTACGTACAATATAAGTAAAAACATATGGTTACAATACAGACTTACATAAATCAATAAAACATTCAAATATTAGAAAAATAGAAGAAAATTTGTTTCAAAGGTTAGATTAAAAGATATATAATAACAGTTCCTGAAGATCTTTTTTTTAAATTTATGCTAATAAAACAGGTTAAAGAAGTTGCAGTA
Source organism: Microlaimidae sp. YZB2_3 (assembly GCA_030248175.1). Taxonomy (NCBI): domain Eukaryota; kingdom Metazoa; phylum Nematoda; class Chromadorea; order Desmodorida; family Microlaimidae; species Microlaimidae sp. YZB2_3. The sequence continues at coordinate 36,500 of JASAMX010025220.1, forward strand.
ACTACTTTATTAGGTAGCTGGTTCCAATGATTGACTACGCGGTTACAAAAAAACTGTCAAAACGATATTGTTAGCCTATTAATGTTTAACCATTATTAAGTGTGCGCAATTCAGTGTAAAGGTTAAAAATTTCTTACAATTAATTTTTACTAAATGATTTAGGATTTTGTAACATAGTATTAAGTCAAATTGCAACCTTCTTGTTCGAAGAGTTTTTAAGTTTAACACAGCTAACAAGTTTTTTATTTTACATAAGGTAAAGAGCGCCGATAAAGTAACCGCCGGGTAAAAGTTTTTGAACACCTTCAATTACATTTACTTCTTTTGTAGATAAGGTGGCCTAATGTACAATTCATATTCAACAAGTGGGTGCACAAAAGTTTTAAAACAAGCGCAGTAAAACATTTATATCTTTTGTAAAAAATGATCGAAAAATAAGCCAATTCTGCTAAAGGCTTTAGATGCCGGATGAAAAACCTGAAATGTAAAAAGGTTCATTGTAACGTGGAGTTTTTATTGAATTTGTTGTTTATCAGAAAATTGACAAAAACAAACAATATCGCACTTTTGTGACATTCATTTTATAGTAAATTGTCTCCAACGCTAATTAGAACAAACATGACAGACACTGTTGTAATTTATAACACTTCGCAATAAAAACAAATTGAATTTTTCATTGTGGAATTTGTCAAAATTAATGAATAAATTTTTTTCGCCGTTTACAAAACGAAATGACATGATATGTATACAAAAAAGTCGCAATCTTTAAATTTTAGTCTTTCAAACGCAATTTGCATTAATATTTTGATTTAACGCATCTTTTGAAAGATTTCGATCTGGTCGGTACAAAAGCGACATGTACATGGCGATACACAACTTGAAATTAAAAACAAACCCAAACACCTTCGCAACTTAACTTATAGCGGATTCAGTTTTTTAAGGTGCTTCTATATATATGTGCGTGTAACTTAGAAAAAATTTCTGTAATAAAATTATTTGTTCATTTTGGTTCTGTTAAAACATTTAAATGCAAAATACTTGCAATTATAAGCAAAAAGTATACTAAATAGTTGTCCAGTATTCATACACCGGCTAATTCCCAACTCATTACACAAAACTATAGCATAATATTTTTTACAAATTATACCAAAGTTGTTATTAGCTTTATCTACGGTGGTAATTATATAATTTTTTTGCAAAACAGATAAATATTTTTTGATGTCTTTTTCATCATAACAACCGTCTGAAAAGGAATTACTAAAATTGTTTGTTACGCAAAAGTTTAAACGGTTACAAATTATAATTTGAGCTTTTAACTTAAATTCACGAAAACAATATGCACTAATCCTAAATTTTTTGGCAAAATAATTAATCAAATTATCAATACATTCATATGCTGCGATTTTAACATCTTTCCAGATTATTGGCTTAGGAAGTCTATATTTAGCTCCAAAGCAAAATAATTTTCTCAAAATTATGTTGTTTATAAAATTCAAATTCCCGGTCACTATATGGTCAAAGTTAGGGTCGTTGAACTCAGAGGTAGAACAGTCGCAATCTGAGCTTAAAAGCGATTTGAGATAATCTATTACTTAATTTTTTTGGAATTTTTTGTAGTTGCGAAAATAATTATCAATACTGGGAAGATAAGTATATACAACACTTATTTTTTTCTTGTTTACTCATGGTGAAAGGAATTAATTTAAGGAGATTTCTATCTTTAAGCAGGTTATCAAAATTAATTAAATCAAGTCCTTTGTTAACAAAAGTAGCTTTAATATATGTAATTTTAACCTGGTTTTTTACATAATTTTTATCCGGTTTTGAATTGAATTGAATAAAGTTTACTTGCCAATAATATTTACATTGTCAGAAATGATAAATAAGAGAAAAAATAGCACACAATAACAAAAAGCAAGCGGACAGGTAAAGGTTATTACATTTAATTACCTCATAAAATATTACAACATTACAATATTGTCTAAAAGCAAAACACTGTAGTAGAGCAGCAATTTTTACGTTTAAATTAAATTTATTACAAAAATAAATATTCTAATTATTGTAGACGCACATGTATGTAATATTAAACAATAGAAGGAACAAAAACAAAATTGTAGCAAAATAAATTCAAAATATTATTATCTTAAACAGGGGCGTAGCCAGGATTTCGGAAAGGGGGGTTGTACCCCATACAAATTTTTCAAAAGAGGGGGGTTGTAGGATGTTGTACTCCAAATTTTCAAAATAAGGTAAAAAAGACATTAAAAAGGGTAAAAAAATTTTGCGCTTCGCGCTGAGTGATTCTTTTTGCTGTTATTTGCATTGTTTTTTGAAGTTAAACTTGCAAAATTTTAGGTTTAAAAAGGTATAACATTAAAAATCGTGCGACAGCACGAAACAATTTTCAAAAATTGTCTTTGAAATTCATTAAAAACCACTTAAAAGTTCTAAAAAGGTATATAAGTGTCGAGCGCTGAGCGGAGCGAAGCGCGGGAAAAATTTTTAAAATTTGTTCATCTAGGACCCCTAAATTTTTACCTCAGCCAGCCCAAAAAGGGGGGGGCTTACAACCCCAATAACCCATAACCCCCATAAAAAAACTTAAAAACTGGTCAATTCACTTTTAAAAGTTTGGCTAGATTTGTTATCTTAACGAATTACTTGATAACGCGTTTGATAATATTTTCCACAAAAGATAAATTCAAACTAACACAGCAATGTTTTAAAGGTTAAAATTACAATTTTCTTAATTTTGGACAACCTGGCAAAGGGGTTCGCTCAACGCCCTATTTAGAAATTTACCCACGAATCCACGACGAGGGTCCCGTTATTTGATATCTTGGACCATAATTCACAAGTCCCAGTAGATTGCTGAAAATTGAAACCTAAAATAGACATATTAATGAGCTAATGCTAACTGGTGATGTTCCCTGAAGGCTGTACTCCGAAACCTACCCGCATACGAGGCAAGTTTTATCTCCCGGCAAAGGAAGGTGAAGGGTGTTTGTTCTCCGATTGGCCAGCCGCACTAAGGCGGGGCCTTTTTAAAAAGCGTTGTTTTAATATCCAAATAAATTGCCTGTAATATGGGTAGGTTAACCTACCCGCATACTAAGAAACATCTTTTCTGTTGTTATGTACTGTTAGAGTACTGTTGTTTTTAATAACTAATAGTATTTTATGAAATAATTATATACCATTTTTCCTGAAACTATCGTTATGTAATTTTTTGCTTACATATTATTTATTTGCATTTAAAGATGTTGTTTTTTTGCATAATAGACGGCAAACGCCATATTATGAAAACATTTTAAGGTAAAAATTTAAAACCAAAAGAGCGTAACAAAATTTTAACATGATCTTTAAAAACAATAAGTTCTTAAATAAATTTTATTTTTAATGCAAAAATAAAAAACAAACCAGAAAAACTACTTTTTTCTTGTTTGTCTACTTTGTTTTTCCTACTCCCTTTAGAAATGAAATAATATTTAAACAAATTTTGAAGGCGAAAAAATAAGATTCTAAGAATAAATTATCCATAAAACCTTTGTTTAGAATTTGCTTAAAAAACTTTTTTTTCTAGAAAAATTGCATTGGACGATGATGTTATAAATTAATATATTGGTTACGATTCTTCATACGATAATGAATTATTATAAGTAAATTCATCGCGAAGAGGATGGTAATTTGTAAATTACTACTATTAACCAATATCACGCTTCTTCAGAGATCCGCCCTTTAAATGAGTAATCTTAAACTTACTTAACCTTATGTTTTATGTTATTTCAGCGCCATTTTAAAACTTTATTTTTCTGGAGCTTGAGATAGCATTATTAGCGGCAATGAAAAAACTTCTAAACGATTATCGAAATCTTTTATACCAAGTACTATAGCGGCATTTATAAAAGTTTTTTATCTCATTATCAAATAAAAGTATAAAAGAAATTTTTTTTCTTTTTTTTTTTAGAAATTAAGGGAAATTTATCACTTAATTTATTTTGTTATTTTGTATCATTAAAATTTTTGAAAATTTTCAGAAAAAAATTTTTTTCAATCTAATTTTTTTGGATCCACATTTTCCTACATTCGTTTTAAAACAAATAAAAGCGTAAAACAGCTTTTTACCTTTTTCGCTCTAAACCAATTTAACTAAACAATACAATAATGAGAAGTTTAAAAAAAATATAAAAAAAAACATAATGATTATAGAGAAATTAAACCTGGCTGATCTCAATAACTCGAAGTTTTAACAATAAAACGATTCAATTTTTTTAGCAAATACGGTTTATTGTTTAACATTAAATGCCACTTTTGAAATTTTTTTTAAATTTGGAACAGAAGGTCGATTTTTTACCAATTTTTTGAATAATTTCTGCATATTTTTGAAAAAAAACTGGATTTAAAAAATTCTGCATTCCAATTCGTTTTTTAAACGTCATAACACCATAGCAGACCTGTTAACGGTCTGGAAATGCCCCCCATCCGTTTTATTGCCCACCCCCGCTCAAAAATGGAAAAGTACCCTAAAATTATGGCGCCATTTTTGACCTATTGTGACGCCATCATCCCGAAATTGTTGCAGTTTTTAGCCTATTTCAATGCATTTTAATCCATTAGACCTATTTTTATTTAAATTTCGCTTTTTTGTCCCTATTTTCTATTTTCCTTCTTGTTTCTCCTTTTTTCTCTTTTTTCTCTTTCTCCCCTGCTTGCCCTTCCCCGTTTTATTGCCCCCCATTCCAAAAAAATGCCCGTACCCCCTCTTTTGGAATTCTCCCCCGCCCCCTAATAAAACCCCGGGGGCAGTGCACAGGTTTGCAACAGTTTTAGTTGGTCCGCTCATGTCTTTATACGATTTTATGAGGTCAGCCAGATAAAATTATTCTGTAATACCAAAAAATACAATGCAAAATCTGTTCACACAACATGAAAAACCTGCGAAAATTTGCTATGACACATTGCGTCCAAATAAAGGACAATGACATTCCTAATGGCGTTTTTGTGTTTCTGCAACTGTTATTTATGTACGCTGCCGTTCCATAAGTTTTTAGCATGAAGACTTCTAATAGTTGCAACGAAGAAAAGTTGCTTTGTATATGCGGGTAGGTTAACCTACCCATATTACAGGCAATTGATTTGAATATTAAAACAACGCTTTTTAAAAAGGCCCGCCTTCTTAGTAGGACTGGGAAATCAGTAAACACCCTTCACCTTCCTTCACCGGGAGATAAAACTTGCCTCGTATGCGGGTAGGTTTCGGAGTACAGTTCCCCGGAGCTCCAATGGCCGAATAATTTTTTTAATAAACTAAATTTTTGTCCAAACTTATTAAAACAATAACCCGTATGTATTCATAAAACCGGCATGGCCGCGCCGGCGTGATCACGCCCGGCGTCTTTACGCCTGTCATAAACGTCTTATTACAATTAACGTGCAAGGTTTTTTCGTAATATTAAACGCCATTTTAAGTTAATTGAAACTAAAAATTTCTATCAAAGTTAGCCTATTTTACAAGCAATTTGTAAATTATTATAATTTTAACTATATATTTAGTTTTAAGGTAAGTAGGTATGAGTAGGTTTATTTATTTTTTTAAAGAAAAAAATTTAAAAAAAACACTCGCTCCATTGCCATGAAGATGTACATGACACGCCAATGGTGACGGTGTGAGACGCCGGTTTCCTAAATACCGATAAATAAAAGTAGTTTTAAAAATGCGGATAGGATAACTTAAAACATATTTTAAATATGAATAACATTGAAATTCCAAAAAACATGAAAGCTTGAATAATTTTAAATAATAATAATAATAAGTTTTAAAGCTTGCACCTCCGGAGCTTCCTACGTTTTAAGGTAGAACTTCACAGTTTTTTTTTTGACGACAGATCTTTCTGAATTACATCTTACTACACGTAGTTTGACCTGCTGATTCAATTTTTGACATTCATTTTTCTGTAAAAAAAATGTTATCGTCCACAATCATCAAATAACATCAATAAAATACATGTCAAAAATACAAAACATTAATAAAGTTTATTACCAAAAATATTCTATTTTTTCATTTTCTATTAAGCGTATCTTAAATAATAAAACATTTTTTTAAATTAAAAAACTAAAAAATAAAAAAATTTTTTTTTTCGGCGTTAAATATATTTCGGCGAGGGACTACTCAAACCCTCGAATCCGAGGATCCGAGCGCGACGTACTAACCACTCGGCTACTGGGTCCTCGGGGATTTTCAATTAAAAGGAGATTTTAAAGTAATGGTTCAAAATGTAGTTTCTCGGCGTCAATTAAAAGAAAATTAAACGAAAATTAAAAAAAATTGATTCGTTATTTTTAAACGAAAGTTTGGAAATAGTTAGATATAGGCTTTTACCATTATTTTATTATAAACGATTAAAAAAGGACTTCAGGATTTTTTTTACTATATATTTTTGTAAAAAAAAGTCTTTTTTGCTATTTAAAAAAACCCTGAGATCATTTTGAACCCAAACCACCTTTGAAAGTTGCCCCCTACATTACCCTAATTTATTATAAAATTTCGCCCAAAAATAACGAATCAATTTTTTTTAAAGGGCCTTATTGTGGTTTTCAGAGGTAGAATCCATGGACATGTGTTGCGAACTGGACAAATTTTTCGGTGATGTTTTTATAACCACTGGATAGCACAGATTCTTAACTTTTTATAGCACCCCACTTTTATGGGCCAAAAATTAATATTTATAATGATATGCGACATGTAGTCCAAGTGGTCAAAACTGTGAAATTCTACCTTAAATGGCCGGAACTGCGGAGCAGTATATTAACGGACAGAAGCAACACCGGATTTCTTTGCAAAATCAAAATTTGGATTTCAAATAATAAATTAAATAAATAAATAAATAAACTATATAAATACTTTTGCAGAAAGGATGACGCAGGTAGCACTCCAACAAACAGTCTATTTCAGTACTTGCAGTTATCGTGTCAAATATGTCAAGGATTTGAGTGTCGGAAGTTATTCGCCAGCGAATTGCCGGTCGATCGTCTAAACATGACAACAGTAAAAATAAAATACACATTATTTTTACTTAAATTTATAAATCTCAGACAATAAATATTTTACATACGTGTCGTTTAATTTGCATAAGCATGGGTTGCGCGTAGCTGATTGGACGCTCAGTATGATGATAGTATGAAGATACCTACTGAATATTAGTATTTTCTATTTACTACTAGCCCTAAAATATGCACCTAGAATAGAGCAGGAAAAAAGAACGATTTTTCTCCGGCTGCTGTTTTGATGGAAATGATCTGGACCAAAAATAAATTCCATTTGGATAAAATTGTAGGGGTGGTCAAATAACCACTTGTTCCATGAGAAAATGTTACGTGCAAACTCACGACGCAACTTATTAATTATTGCTTACATTACAACGACTTACGACTTATTTTTTTCAGTTAGCGCGTTTATTGTTTTATTTTTTTGACGGAGAGCGGTTACGCCCGTAATTTCAGTCTGAAAGACTTTAGCTTTGGTTTGAGTTGAGGTGGACATTAGAAAACATTTCGACTATAGGAAAATAGCATTTAGTTTGGGCAGTCACTTACTGAATAAAAAATTGTACCATTATGATTATAATTTGTTTTTACGGTGAACTACATTATTGCACAACAAAATTGTAGTTTTCCTATAGTCGCATGCAATGACGATTGAAAAAAAAATTATACTGAGAGAGCAATCTTTGAAAGCGTGGAATCGTTAATTTTTAATTTAGAAAGCTTTATTTATTTGTTTAAACAACAACTAAAAATTTTAAAAAGTGGCGATTTCGCGCTTGTCGAAGACTTTCACGCTTTCACGCTTGTCGTATTTTCATGTTGATTAGAACTAAAAATTCCTCCCTAAGCTTTCCAGAAGGAAGTTGAGTTTTCAATGTAATTATAAAATTATAAAGCATGTAATCATGCGTGCATTATAATCAATCAATATGCACTACTTACAATATTGGCACAGATAAGAGAGAGAATAAGTTATCGACGCGTCGTCGATGAAACCTAACCAAAAGGAACCCAGATGAGCACCTCCAAGGTTGTTTATTTTCATATACGTGGTGTCGTATTGGATCGGCCATCGGTGTGTAGCGGACAACCAATACCAGTTGCCCAGGGGCTCGCTGGCTGGCAAAAACTGCTTTAAATTCACCCAAGCCTAAACTATCGACATTATTTGGTAAAGTCGAATTTTGCCGTGTATAAATTTTCATTTTTCGCAACTTTACTTTTTCTGCGCTGGACAGTTTGTCGCACGAATTTTATCTCACTGAATCAATGGAATTAATTGGATTATGACTTCTTGATTTTATTTGGGTTCACGAAATTGAGGATTCTTGGAACCGAGGGAATTTGTATCCAAGGGATTTTGGAATAGAGGAAATTTAAATTCAAAAAAATTTGGATTCGAGCAAGCTTACATAAAAAAACATAGATCCAAAAGAGCTGAGATCTAAGGGAATTTCTGAAAGCGTCTCACGATGCTTGTTTTTAAACAGACAATGCAAGTTTCCCAGAGGCTTGCTGGCCGATAAAAACTGGCTTAAACTCATAGCATAAGAGAGTGACTGAGTGGCAAAGAAATATAAAAAATAACTTTTTTGGATAAAAGTAAATTTAAAGTAATTAATTTAGTTTACTAAAATCAAATTCTTTTTAAAATCAATTTAATTATAGATCAAGCCTTTTAAAAATTCTAAAATTTAAGTTTTTGTCAATATCGGCTCTATGATTGTTACAGATTTAAAACCATATCGTTTTGGATATCACCTTATCTCCAAAGTTTTTTACGTATGACTATGATTGTGATTTTTTTCTTTTGTTACCGAGCAAAATTTTTTATTAACGATTGTAATTTTCAGACCATAATAAATATGAATATAAAAAAAGTTACTTTAACAGATGTTGTGACTAAGTTGTTCAGTATCACATTTGAAGTTGCTTTTCCTGTAAAACAGGCCAAGTGTCCGCTATTTCTCTCTGGCATATCCTATAAATATAATAATTATAAATATAGATACATAAATACTAGTGATAGGCAGTTACAGTTCCGGATGTTCTGGGTAAAGTTTGGAATTCCAGTTCCGGTTCTGGATTTTTGGAAAATTTCAATTTCGGTTCCAATTCCTGTTCCAGATATTTGGAAAATCTAAATTCCGGTTCCGGTGTTATGGGGGTTTTGCAGTGTAATAGGCAGTTCCGGCTCTGGGTTCCAGCAAACGGTTCCTGCTCTGGATTTTTGAAAAATCTCAATTCCGGTTCCAATTCTTGTTCCAGATATTTGGAAAATCTAAATTCCGGTTCTGGTTCTTTGGGGGTTTTGCAGTGTAATAGGCAGTTCCGGCTCCGGGTTCGGGGCAAACGGTTCCTGCTCTGGATTTTTGGAAAATCTCAATTCCGGTTCCAATTCCTGTTCCAGATATTTGGAAAATCTAAATTCCTGTTCCGGTGCTCTGGGGGTTTTGCAGTGCAATAGGCAGTTCCAGCTCCGGGTTCCGGGCAAACGGTACCTGCTCTGGATTTTTGGAAAATCTCAATTCAGGTTTCAATTCCTGTTCCAGATATTTGGAAAATCTAAATTCCGGTTCCGCTGCTCTGGGGGTTTTGCAGTATAATAGGTAGTTCCGGCTCTGGGTTCTGGGCAAATGATTCCTGCTCTGGATTTTTGGAAAATCTCAATTTCGGTTCCAATTCCTGTTTCAGATATTTGGAAAATCTAAATTCCAGTTCTGGTGCTCTGGGGGTTTTGCAGTGTAATAGGCAGTTCCGGCTCCGGGTTCCGGGCAAACGGTTCCTGCTCTGGATTTTTGGAAAATCTCAATTCTGGTTCCAATTCCTGTTCCAGATATTTAGAAAATCTAAATTCCGGTTCCGGTGCTCTGGGGGTTTTGCAGTGTAATAGGCAGTTCTGGCTCTGGGTTCCGGGAAAACGGTTCCTGCTCTGGATTTTTGGAAAATCTCAATTCCGGTTCCAATTCCTGTTCCAGATATTTGGAAAATCTAAATTCCGGTTCCGGTGCTCTGGGGGTTTTGCAGTGTAATAGGCAGTTCCGACTCTGGGTTCCGGGCAAACGGTTCCTGCTCTGGATTTTTGGAAAATCTCAATTCCGGTTCCAATTCATGTTCCAGATATTTGGAAAATCTAAATTCCAGTTCCGGTGCTCTGGGGGTTTTGCAGTGTAATAGGCAGTTCCGGCTCCCGGTTCCGGGCAAACGGTTCCTGCTCTGGATTTTTGAAAAATCTCAATTCCGGTTCCAATTCCTGTTCCAGATATTTGGAAAATCTAAATTCCGGTTCCACTGGTCTGGGGGTTTCGCAGTATAATAGGTAGTTCCGGCTCTGGGTTCTGGGCAAATGATTCCTGCTCTGGATTTTTGGAAAATCTCAATTTTGGTTCCAATTCCTGTTTCAGATATTTGGAAAATCTAAATTCCAGTTCTGGTGCTCTGGGGGTTTTGCAGTGTAATAGGCAGTTCCTGCTCCGGGTTCCGGGCAAACGGTTCCTGCTCTGGATTTTTGGAAAATCTCAATTCTGGTTCCAATTCCTGTTCCAGATATTTAGAAAATCTAAATTCCAGTTCCGGTGCTCTGGGGGTTTTGCAGTGTAATAGGCAGTTCCGGCTCCGGGTTCCGGGAAAACGGTTCCTGCTCTGAATTTTTGGAAAATCTCAATTCCGGATCCAATTCCTGTTCCAGATATTTGGAAAATCTAAATTCCGGTTCCGGTGCTCTGGGGGTTTTGCAGTGTAATAGGCAGTTCCGACTCTGGGTTCCGGGCAAACGGTTCCTGCTCTGGATTTTTGGAAAATCTCAATTCCGGTTCCAATTCATGTTCCAGATATTTGGAAAATCTAAATTCCAGTTCCGGTGCTCTGGGGGTTTTGCAGTGTAATAGGCAGTTCCGGCTCTGGGTTCTGGGCAAACGGTTCCTGCTCTGGATTTTTGGAAAATCTCAATTTCGGTTCCAATTCCTGTTTCAGATATTTGGAAAATCTAAATTCCAGTTCTGGTGCTCTGGGGGTTTTGCAGTGTAATAGGCAGTTCCGGCTCTGGGTTCTGGGCAAACGGTTCCTGCTCTGGATTTTTGGAAAATCTCAATTCTGGTTCCAATTCCTGTTCCAGATATTTAGAAAATCTAAATTCCGGTTCTGGTGCTCTGGGGGTTTTGCAGTGTAATAGGCAGTTCCGGCTCCGGGTTCGGGGAAAACGGTTCCTGCTCTGGATTTTTGGAAAATCTCAATTCCGGTTCCAATTCCTGTTCCAGATATTTGGAAAATCTAAATTCCGGTTCCGGTGCTCTGGGGGTTTTGCAGTGTAATAGGCAGTTCCGACTCTGGGTTCCGGGCAAACGGTTCCTGCTCTGAATTTTTGGAAAATCTCAATTCCAGTTCCAATTCCTGTTCCAGATATTTGGAAAATCTAAATTCCGGTTCCGTTGCTCTGGGGGTTTTGCAGTGTAATAGGTAGTTCCGGCTCTGGGTTCCGGGCAAATGGTTACTGCTCTGGATTTTTGGAAAATCTCAGTTTTGGTTCCAATTCCTGTTCCAGATATTTGGAAAATCTAAATTCCGGTTCCGGTGCTCTGAAGGTTTTGCAGTGTAATAGGCAGTTCCGGCTCTGGGTTCCGGGCAAACGGTTCCTGCTCTGGATTTTTGGAAAATCTCAATTCCGGTTCCAATTCCTGTTCCAGATATTTGGAAAATCTAAATTCCGGTTCCGGTGCTCTGGGGGTTTTGCAGTGTAATAGGCAGTTCCGACTCTGGGTTCTGGGCAAACGGTTCCTGCTCTGGATTTTTGGAAAATCTCAATTCCAGTTCCAATTCCTGTTCCAGATATTTGGAAAATCTAAATTCCGGTTCCAGTGCTCTGGGGGTTTTGCAGTGTAATTGGCAGTTCCGGCTCCGGGTTCCGGGCAAACGGTTCCTGCTCTGGATTTTTGGAAAATCTCAATTCCGGTTCGAATTCCTGTTTCAGATATTTGGAAAATCTAAATTCCGGTTTTGGTGCTCTGGGGGTTTTGCAGTGTAATAGGCAGTTCTGGCTCCGGGTTCCGGGCTAACGGTTCCTGCTTTGGATTTTTGGAAAATCTTAATTCCGGTTCCAATTCTTGTTCCAGATATTTGGAAAATCTGAATTCCGGTTCTGGTGCTCTGGGGGTTTTGCAGTGTAATAGGCAGTTCCGGCTCCCGGTTCCGGGCAAACGGTTCCTGCTCTGGATTTTTGGAAAATCTCAATTCCGGTTCCAATTCATGTTCCAGATATTTGGAAAATCTAAAAATCAGTTTCAGAGCAGGAACCGTTTTCCCCGAACCCGGAGCCGGAACTGCCTATCACACCGCAAAACCCCCAGAGCACCAAAAACCTGAATTAGATCTTGATCCGGAAATATAATTCGAACCAGAATTGAGATTTTCCAAAAATCCAGAGCAGGAACCGTTTGCCCAGAACCCAGAGCCGGAACTGCCTATTACACTGCAAAACCCCCACAGCACCAGAACTGGACTCAATTTTCCAAATATCTGAAACAGGAAATCGGAACTGGAAATCGGAAGATTTTCCAAAAATCCAAAGCAGGAACTGTTTGCCCAGAACCCAGAGCCGGAACTGCCGGATTACACCGCAAAGTCTCAGAGCACCGGAACTGGAATTTAGATTTTTCAAAACATCTGTTAACATGAATTGGAACCGGAATTGAGATTTTCCAAAAATCCAGAGCAGGAACCGTTTGCCGGAAACCCAGAGTCGGAACTGCCTATTACACTGCAAAACCCCCAGAGCACCGGAACCGGAATTTAGATTTTCCAAATATCTGGAACAGGAATTGGATCCGGAAATTGAGATTTTCCAAAAATTCAGAGCAGGAACCGTTTTCCCGGGACCCGGAGCCGGAACTGCCGATCACACTGCAAAACCCCCAGAGCACCGGAACTGGAATTTATATTTTTTAAATATCTGGAACAGGAATTGGAACCAGAATTGAGATTTTCCAAAAATCCAGAGCAGGAACCATGCCCCCCCTTTTGCCCGGAACGGCCGGAGCAGGAACTGCCTATTACACTGCAAAACCCCCAGAGCACCAGAACTGGAATTTAGATTTTCCAAATATCTAAAACAGGAATTGGAACCAAAATTGAGATTTTTCCAAAAATCCAGAGCAGGAATCATTTGCCCAGAACCCAGAGCCGGAACTACCTATTATACTGCGAAACCCCCACCACAATACGTAACTGAACGAAGAACAACCACATACAGAAATAAAAATAAATTTTCATAATAAATTTATATTTAATTGTTTGTTTTTAAGATAACCGTTCTTTTCTAAGCCTAAGCAAAACCTAAAATTTAAACAAAAAATGTAAACTTGATAGTTTGCTCTGCAAAAACTAAAACTTTGTTCTATAAAAACTAAAACTAAATTCATAATTAACAATGTGTTGTTAAAGATAATTCTTATTTGTCATGAGCAAAATTTTGCGACTAAAATGATGCACACGAATTGACGGTACTGCGGGGAGTTCACAATAGTTTTGGGAAGTTTATACTGTCGTAGTGCTGTGTTGATATAATTCTCTGTAGGTGGCGAAAAACAGAAATTTCCATAAAAATTATATGCAATCCTGAACCGCCCCCCCGGGGGGCGGGTCAACTGCTCGGCGTTCTAGTGTGTGCCGTTTTAATGCTGGTGGTCAAAAGCTCGGTGATCAAGTGCTGGCGTTCAAATTTCCAGGAATCCTTATGCTACCGACTGAACATTCAGTAACTATTGGTACTTCATGAGCCTTTAAAGTCATCTCAGATAGCGAAGTATGTTCGTTGATAGTTTTGTTAGAATTGTATTTTATATTGGCGGCAATTAAGTCGCAGATTTAAATGTTGTTGATGAAAAAAAAACGAAAAAAATGAAATTATGTAATAGTAAGAATGAAACTATGCATATACCATGCTTAGTATAATATTAATTCTGTTATCTGATCATTAAATAAAAAAAAATAAAAATAAATAAATGTTATAGATTTTTAAAACTACAATAAAAATTGTAAAAATTAAAATAAATACCATATTTAAAAAGAAAATGAAAAAAATATTGACAGTTAACAGATTAGCATACCGTTTATTGAAAATATGTCGCAATATGATAGATACTAGTAATTTTATTTTCTAATTTGAGTATAAGCAGTTTTTTTATATATAGCTTACATCTTGTGTGTAAAAATTATAACCATAATATAAATGCTGTCATTCAACGAGAAATGTTTTAAAAAAGCTCGAGTTCCAAATGCAAGAATTTTTTTTTGATGAAAAAACACATTTCACTTTTATTTCATAAAGTTACATTCGCTTAGTATGATGAAATTATTTTGTTGGCCACCACATTTTGTTGTTTAAGTTGGATCACAGAAAGCCTTGAAATCAGATTATTTGTTTTAAATGTTATTTTAAAATGATATTTTTGCAAAAGAACAGTGAGATTATTTTAACAATCTTTAATCTCTCCATTGAAATCAGAGTATTTGTTTGAAATGTTATTTTGAACCAATATTTTTGCAAAATAACAGTGAAAGATTATTTTAACAATCTTTAATCTCTCCATATTCAATATTCATAATTATCTGCTGGAAGTGAATTTTGGCCAGGGGCTTGCTTTTGGGCGGGAAGTTTTCTAAGCATGGCGGCCGCCGACAAACCCCTAAGGTTTGAAACTTGTTTCCGTCAAATCCAGACCGAAATAGTCTTTACATCGTCTTTGACTGAAATCGCCGCGATCCGTCTTTGCGTCTGTATTGTCGACCGCCACCGCAACGCATTTTATTGCCGGTTGAGCCAGTCTATCCGCACCTGGCCCTTTTACAATGCAGTCCACACTCGGTTCTAGAGGATGGGTTTCCGATGGCTTTGGCGAATAGGAATTGCAATTGGTGGAATTGAACTCCGGGTACTGGGGGGTCGGTGGGCGTGGCTTGGTCCCTAATGTGGGCGTGACCAGCGTCGGTGATTGGTTGGAAAGGGTCTGTGGGCGTGGCTTTGTCCCTAACGGGGGCATGACCAGCGTCATTTGGTTGGATTGTTTGGAAAATGAATCTTGGATTCCTCCAGTTTCAGATTCCATAAGATTCTCGGCGCGGATCAGTGGACTTTTTTGGTTGAAAGGAAAATCAGCAGCTGGAATCCGATGGTAAGCAAGCTGGTTTTTTAACCTCCTAAATTACACACAAAAGTCGTTTGAAATAAATAGATGGAAATTATGAGTTGTGCCTTCTGTATATAAAAAAAAACTTCTGAGAAAAAAGTATTCAAATTTTAAAACATGCAAAACATGGGAGTACTTTTTTATTTTAGATTTTTCATGTACCTATTAATATCATCACAGTTACAATTTATTCAAATTTATTTTATTGATTTACCAATTTGGAAGTATATTTTTTATTTACTGTCAAAAACACAGTTTTTTAGTTAAAAACAGTGTTTCAATACACTTTTTAGGCCTAAATAGGCTGTTTTAATACATAAAATTCAATATTAGGCCTAAAACACTTAAATTATTGAGTTAAAAAATTTTGCTAAAAATTGGACCCCCCTTTAAATTTGAAATCTCGCACCCGGGGTCGACCCCCCCTAAAAGGCCAGGGGGTTCCGGACCCCCCTAAAAAATTTTGGCCTTCCACCCGGGGGTGGACCCCCCTCTCCCTAGCGGACCCGACCAAAAACACCTATGGCACTTCCCCCAGAGGTTTTATTGGGGAGGGGGCAATTCTAAAATTGAGGGCATAGGGGCAACTTTTTTTGTTCCAGGGGTGGGGTCCAGTAGGGAAGAAAGGAAAAAAGAAAAAAAGACGAAATTTAAGTACCTACCCTACCTCCTAAAATTTGGGGGGTCTCAGTACTAAAAACGCTAAAATTGGGGCATTTGAGGGATACCCCGAAAAAATTTTTGGTACACCTCCCCCCAAAATTTGGGGGTCGGGTATACCCCTCAAAATCCTGGAGGCTGCCTACCTAAATGGGTATAATGCGTTTCTC
>JASAMX010025224.1:0-17975 GCA_030248175.1 Microlaimidae sp. YZB2_3
TTGTACACTAAATAGAATTGTACACTAAATAGAACTAGAAATATAAAAATATACACAATGTGACCAATAGAAAATAAACGTAAAATACATAAATTTTAAGAATATATAAAAAAACAAGAAATTTTATAATAAATGATTTAAAATAAGATTTTAAAAGACTACGAAAATTTAGAATAAGTAAAAGAATAGTAATAGATACTGATAAAAATGATAAATTATTGTGAAATAAATAGAAGAAAAATACAATAGGATAAGGAAAACAATCAATGATTAAAATTTTTTAAAAAAAATTAGATAAAATATATAATACGAAAAGAACAAATAAAATTGAAAAAAATAACGTTATATTTTGGTGTAAACACAAAAACCACACAACCACCTGCGTTATTAGTTACATCGTCCCAACTTTTTATATTGTTTCTAATATTTTTCGATACCTTGGCATTAAGCCCCTATTTCAAAATCAAAATGGTTCCAAGGGTTATATATGAACCAACAACCTTCCACTATAGTTCCAACCGTTCCTGCACTAAAAAATATTTATACGGTCGATAAAAGAATTTTCTCCGTGAAAGTATATTTTTTTATTTTGTAATTTGAAGCAATTTTTGGAATTTATGGCGGACCAATTTTAAATCAGCGTACTACTGAATGTCTGGTGAGCGTTTTTCAGTGGTTTCTGTTTCTGTTTGTCTGTCTACCATTCCTTAATCTCGGCTTCAAAAATTCTGATTCATTGGTGCCACCGGGCGCAGACACGTTACTTTTTGAACTTTGAAAAATGCTGTCCCCGCCAACTCGCCCTTTTAGCAGTTAATCTATTCCCGCGGCCCTTTGGTTTATTTTGGTGGGGGAGAAATCCTTATAACCTTTTTGTTGGGACTATTCCTTACTGTATTTTAATGGTGCCATGACATCGGAAGACACGCCATCAGCAGGAAGCTTTAAAAAACTGCTATGACTGTCCAAGGTGGAAAACCAGCGGGAAAATTAAATGTGACTTACGCACAGTGTTTCAACTGCGATTACCTGTACCATTTTCGGTGTCTGGGTTTAACAAATTTCAAACACAGCGGCTCTACCAAACAGCTGCTCGATCTGGCAGGAATTTTCTGATTTTATTTGCACAAAACCTGAATGTTTCCAAAGCCGCCGACAAATTCGTCGATCACCTTAAAAAATCTCTTCGTCATCAGAAAGTCCCGCAACGATACAAAACCTAGCTGGAGAAAACGCGCAGAACGGGTTAGCAACAAGCCAGATCAAAGCTAGCTTTAACACCGACATACCGATTCTTATGGAAAAAGTCACCAACTCGCGAATGCCATGTTTTCTGCCCCAGATATACCACCTACACAATCTTATGCGGAGGCGGCAAAAAAGGGGATAGCACCATCCAACGCCCCTGTTTACTATCAGACTAAGGCGTTGCTCTCGGAACGGGAAATGAAAACACAAGTTATACTATCTAACTTTAAAGAACCCAAAAACGAGAAACCCTTAGCTCTTTTCGGCAGTATAAGGGACTTTTTGAAGATTGGGTTCCTAAATAAAACAAAACAATCGTCAACATATCTGCGGTAAAACAAATAATTTATCATTTTTATCATTATCTATTACTATTCTTTTACTTATTCCAAATTTTCGTAGTCTTTTAAAATCTTTATTTATTATAAAATTTCAGGTTTTTTATATATTCCTTGCGAATTATGTATTTTCTCGTCTATTTTCTATTGGTCACATTGTGTATATTTTTGTATTTCTAGTTCTATTTTGTGTACAACTGACGATGAACGACAACGAGGTCGAAAAAGCTCTTGTGTATATTATTATGTGGACAATAAACGTTTTAACCTTTGTTGCTAATGCCTTTATTCGAAAAGCTTAAGTTTAATCTAATATTTAAGTTTTTTCTTCTTCCTTTCTCAAAGTTGGAACCCCTTGCCACAAATTAAGCTTCAAACGTTAATATCATTAAAATGATGTTATAAAATGCTTTCCACCTTTATATCGTGCCCAACCCAACAAAGTTCCGTGATCTATCCAATAAGGAATATTGATTTCTTTCATAGCTTTATTAAAACAATTCAACATAAAGCGAACTTCTATTTTCTGTAAATCAGTTGCAAAACAAGGGTACTCTCCATGCAAAATTTTGTAAACTGTTATCCAGTACTTTTGCCACAAAATGATCAAAATAATTGCGGCAGCTATTCCGAAAATTCGAGAAATTTTTATAAACATCAAAGTTTTGTATTTCTAAAAATGAAAAAAATTGTTATAAATTTTGTTCTATTTTTTGCTAATTTGCTTAATGAATATTGCTATGATAGTATATAGTTTATATCATATACTATATTTTAGAAATTTATTTTGTATTCTAAATAAATTTTAAGTTTCAGTTTTAACCAGGGTTTAACCTGTAAAACAAATTTTAAATCGTTTCCCGTGTTCTTAACTTTCCAAACTAGTCATGGAAAATGTTCTATGACTAAAAAATGAAAAAGAGACGATTTCTCCCGGGTGTTTGTTTAAACAGAAAAGACGTGGTTTAGTCCAAGGTGTACTTATGTGGACTGTAGTAATTTAGCATCTGGAATGTGCAGTTGCTCACTTAATAGAAAATTTAGACCATAGTTAAAGCTGTACGGTAGCAATATGCAGATTTTATTCATGGATGCAGTGTATTGCGCAGGATAGTCCATATTGAAAAAATTAGCATATTGCTACCGTACAGCTTTAATCATTTTAATTTTCTCACTCACTGGGTACCAATCGCGCACAACAAATTATGTATGACCTAAATACGACCTAGGTCATACGTAGAGTTTACGACGGTAAGGTTTACGTACGACATTAGTCATACGAAAATACTATTTCCTTGAGACTAAGGTTTCACCTTTGTTCCACGAAGATTTCACGGTTGTAACGGGGGAAAAGGCCATCACGAGAACAGATTAACATAGACCCGGAAAAAAATCGCCCCTTTATCCTTTTTTAGTACATCCTGGAGCCTCGCGATTGTACAGCTTATGTTACATAGCTAAAGGTATAATGAGTTTAGTGTAATATATCTCTCTGCACTATAAACCATAAAAACAGTACAAGCTGAAATATTGCACCAAGCTCATTATTTTTTCGCTAACACTGCATCAAAAAACCGAGCACAACCATCTGCTGTTATTGTGCAGTTTCTATGAGGGGTTGACGGCTGCCTGCTCTGTACAATCCTTATTGCTGCCAAAAGGCTGTAATCCTGCGGTTGGCAGTTTTTGTTTATTATTTTTGTAATCAATATTTGGTTAATAACTCAATAACAAAGACCCAAAATTTAAAAAGTGGCTCCTAAATAAGTTGGTAAACTCTCTGCACATTCCGGATGCTTTAAAATACTACAGTCCACATAAGTACACCTTGGACTAAACCACGTCTTTTCTGTTTAAACAAACACCCGGGAGAAATCGTCTCTTTTTCATTTTTTAGTCAAAGAACATTTTCCATGACTAGTTTGGAAAGTTAAGAACACGGGAAACGATTTAAAATTTGTTTTACAGGTTAAACCCTGGTTAAAACTGAAACTTAAAATTTATTTAGAATACAAAATAAATTTCTAAAATATAGTATATGATATAAACTATATACTATCATAGCAATATTCATTAAGCAAATTAGCAAAAAATAGAACAAAATTTATAACAATTTTTTTCATTTTTAGAAATACAAAACTTTGATGTTTATAAAAATTTCTCGAATTTTCGGAATAGCTGCCGTAATTATTTTGATCATTTTGTGGCAAAAGTACTGGATAACAGTTTACAAAATTTTGCATGGAGAGTACCCTTGTTTTGCAACTGATTTACAGAAAATAGAAGTTCGCTTTATGTTGAATTGTTTTAATAAAGCTATGAAAGAAATCAATATTCCTTATTGGATAGATCACGGAACTTTGTTGGGTTGGGCACGATATAAAGGTGGAAAGCATTTTATAACATCATTTTAATGATATTAACGTTTGAAGCTTTATTTGTGGCAAGGGGTTCCAACTTTTAAAGAAAGAAGAAAAAACTTAAATTTAGATTAAACTTAACTTTTCGATAAAGCATTCGCAACAAAGGTTAAAACGTTTATTGTCCACATAATAATATACACAAGAGCTTTCGACCTGGTTGTCGGTCATCGTCAGTTGTACACAAAATAGAACTAGAAATACAAAAATATACACAATGTGACCAATAGAAAATAGACGTAAAATACATAAATCTTAAGAATATATAAAAAACATGAAATTTTATAATAAATAAAGATTTTAAAAGACTACGAAAATTTAGAATAAGTAAAAGAATAGTAATAGATAATGATAAAAATGATAAATTATTTGTTTTACCGCAGATATTTTGGCGATTGTTTTGTTTTATTTAGGAACCCAATCTTCAAAAAGGTCCCTTATACTGCCGAAAAGAGCTAAGGGTTTCTCGTTTTTGGGTTCCTTAAAGTTAGATAGTATAACTTGTGTTTTTATTTCCTGTTCCGAGAGCAACTTCTTAAGCTGATAGTAAACGGGGGCGTTGGATGGTGCTATCCCCTTTTTTGCCGCCTCCGCATAAGATCGTGTAGGTGGTATTTCTGGGGCAGAAAACATGGCATTCGCGAGTTGGGTGACTTTTTCCATAAGAATCGGTATGTCGGTGTTAAGGCTAGTTTTGATCTGGCTTATTGCTAACCCGTTCTGCACGATTTCTCCAGCTAGGTGTTGTATCGTTGCGGGACTTTCTGATGACGAAGAGATTTTTTAAGGTGATCGACGAATTTGTTGCGGTTGGAAACATTCTGGTTTTGTGCAATAAAATCAGAAAATTCCTGCCAGATCGAGCAGCTGTTTGGTAGAGCCGCTGTGTTTGAAATTTGTTAAACCCAGACACCGAAAATGGTACAGGTAATCGCAGTTGAAACACTGTGCGTAAGTCACATTTAATTTTCCCGCTGGTTTTCCACAACTTGCACAGTCATAGCAGTTTTCAAAGCTTCCTGCTGATGGCGTGTCTTCCGATGTCATGGCACCATTAAAATACAGTAAGGAATAGTCCCAACGAAAAGGTTATAAAGATTTCTCCCCCACCAAAATAAACAAAAGGGCCGCGGGAATAGATTAACTGCTAAAAGGGCGAGTTGGCGGGGACAGAATTTTTCAAAGTTCAAAAAGTAACGTGTCTGCGCCCGGTGGCACCAATGAATCAGAATTTTTGAAGCCGAGATTAAGGAATGGTAGACAGACAAACAGAAACAGAAACCACTGAAAAACGCTCACCAGACATTCAGTAATACGCTGATTTAAAATTGGTCCGCCATAAATTCCAAAAATTGCTTCAAATTACAAAATAAAAAAATATACTTTCACGGAGAAAATTCTTTTTATTCGACTCGTATAAATATTTTTTTAGTGCAGGAACAGTTGGAACTATAGTGGCAAGTTTTGGTTCCCATATATAACCCTTGGAACCATTTTGATTTTGAAATAGGGGCTTAATGCAAAGGTATAGAAAAATATTAGAAACAATATAAAAAGTTGGGACGATGTAACTAATAACGCAGGTGGTTGTGTGGTTTTTTTGTTTACACCAAAATATAACGTTATTTTTTTCAATTTTATTTGTTCTTTTCGTATTATATATTTTATCTAAATTTTTTTTAAAAATTTTAATCATTGATTGTTTTCCTTATCCTATTGTATTTTTCTTCTATTTATTTCACAATAATTTATCATTTTTATCAGTATCTATTACTATTCTTTTACTTATTCTAAATTTTCGTAGTCTTTTAAAATCTTATTTTAAATCATTTATTATAAAATTTCTTGTTTTTTTATATATTCTTAAAATTTATGTATTTTACGTCTATTTTCTATTGGTCACATTGTGTATATTTTTATATTTCTAGTTCTATTTAGTGTACAATTCTATTTAGTGTACAACTGACGATGACCGACGTACAGGTCGAAAGCTCTTGTGTATATTATTATGTGGAGAATAAACGTTTTAATCTTTGTTGCTATTGCTTTATCGAGATTTTTCTTTCCCCCGAAAAAATCTAGTGATCTAACTTTTGTTTGAAAAAGAAAAAAACTTCGTTTTTTTAGATTTATTTTAAAAATTTATGGTGCAGGCACGGTTGAAACTATAGTGGAAGGTTGTTGGTTCAGATATAACCCTTGGAACCATTTTGATTTTGAAATAGGGGCTTAATGCTAGGTATCGAAGAATATTAGAAACAATATAAAAAGTTGGGACAATGTAACTAATAACGCAGGTGGTTGTGTAGTTTTTGTATTTACACCAAAAATATGGGAAGTGTAAGTTGTAAATGCATTGCTGATTAAAAAAACTTGCTCCAGCTACACAATCGGACCAAATCATCAAATACAAAACATTTCTTCACGAAATTTTAAACTACAGGAAGCTTTCATACATTTTTTTTAGTTAAAAGAGTTTTCCGTTGACTGAAATATGTGTAAAAAAACTTTTGTTGTTCTCTTCTAAATTGGAGTAAACCAAATTGAAGGAATTTAAAAGTTTAATTCCTTAAATAATATTATATGATGAAACCATTTTCAAAACGTCCCTGGGTTGCTATGTTTCCCAAGAAAATCTTATTTGACTAATTTTTGGTCAAAAAAAAAGCTCTCAACAACAACAATTTTTATAAAAAAAATTAAATTTTTTTGATTTTGGCTAAAAAAATTTTAAACAGCAAATACTTTTTTGAACGGATCAGAAAACGTTGAAATATTTTTGAAAAGCTGAAAACGCGAGAAGTTTTCTAAAATAATTTTTACGAGTGACATAATAGTAATCAAAACTCGGTCATCCCGAGGAACAGAAATATTTTGGCGAAATTTAGACGGATCATAAAATTATGTGTTTTTTGTAATACTGAAACACAGAAAAAATTTATTTCGAAATATAAATAATTTCAAAAATCAGTTTACCGGTGAAAAATAACTATAAGTAAATCAAGATTAGGACTTTTGCAAAAGCTATGCTACAAAAAACCTTATTTTTTACATTAGTAAGCTGAAAACATGGTTTAATGTAAAAAAGCTATTTTTAGCTTTGATTTTTGGGGTTTTTTTACTGTATTATTGTAATAATAAAAACAATGTATCAATAATAAATAGTGTATCAATAAAAATCATGTATTAATAATAAATAAAAATATCAATAAAAATTGTTTTTAATCATCAATTGTTGTAGATTTTATACCGTGGGATCACGACGCCGACGTCGGTTACCTATACAGCAACCGGACTGCTTTTACCATTATTGTGGTTCCAAAACTGATTAAAATGGGAATCGAAATAGATCCCCACAATCCTGTGATAATGAGGAAAAAAGGAGTTTCTGTTGATATTTTCGGTATATATATAAAATTCACAGCACTAATAATGCAAGTTTAAAATGATTTAAAATTGTATTTGATTTTAAACCAAAGCTACTCTGCATTTTCTCGGGAATACTTTTTCTTACTTTTGGTACAAAACCTCCACAAAGAGGTTTAACAAAATCCGGGTTTTAAAACACCAAGTTTAAGGCAGGAAAACACCCATTTTAACCCGCTAAAAACACCCAAAAAGTAAATGATAGTATCGATATTAATGTAAAAACAATATCAATATCACTGTGAAACGGGTGGAATTTTCAAATTGATTTTTGGGACGCGTTTTACTTGTACCGGCTCAAACATTACTAAAAATTAAAAATTCATCTTAAAATTATAAACTAAAGATAAATTCTATCAGGGTGAAAATAGATGAGTGGTGAAGTAACCACTCGTTTTTTTGAGAAAATATCACGTGCAGAGAAACACATACCAACTAAATAATAATTGGTTACATAACCACTGAAAACTTTTTTTTTAATTTTTCTCCCTCGCGGGTTATTGTTTATTTCTTCCTGGCGAAAAGCGGTTACGCCCTTAATTTCAGCCTGGAAGACTTTATCTTTAAGTGCCGTTTGTTTAATTTTAATTTAAAATTGTACTCATTATTTAAATATATTATTCGGAAAACCCATTTAAAAACACAAACAAAATTTAATTTACAAAAAAAAAAATTTAATATAAATTTATTGAACTAAACTTAATTTTTGCCGTGTAAAAGCTTTTAACTCAGTTCATGACAAGGAAAGCTTGTTACGAAGTGCTTTTCTTTTAAAAAAATTATTGAGTTTACTTTTCTTTATTTTTCGGGTACGACTTCTATCATTCGCTGTTATTGACACAACCGGCGTGCAAAAGCAACCAAACACTGACCCGTGCCACTTACAGAAACAGCGATTATTTCGAAATGCGCTTTCAGGATGTGGAATTCGAAGATATTTTCCCTTTGGAGACGTGCCGAATGGCAGACGGAACGGAATTAACATGCCCACGTCGTCTGGAGAAAGTTTTAAGAATGCGCTATCCGTATACCTATTCTTTAGGTATCAGAATTCCATTTAAACTGCAGTGCTATATGTATCCCTGGAATTTCATAAAAGTTTTAGCATGGGGAATGTCAACATGAAAAGTATTTAGAATTATTACCAAATATTATTATTATTTTGATTGTTTTTTGTATTATTACGGTTATTAAAACCCCGACAGTTATTTTCATCGCCATTATTACGCCAATGATTAGGGTAACTGACTTAATTTCGGCCACCTTTTTTATTTTTTTGAATAAGTTTTTTCTGGCTTTTTCAGTCAAGCCAAAATTTGGCCTAAAAATCAAACAATAGCTATATCTGTTATTCCAGTGCAAAATTTGAATATTTCTGCTACACTTAAAAATCAGTGAAGGTTTAAACTTTTTTTTTAAGTGGCCGAAGTTAAGGCGCGTGCCATATATTTCGGCAACCTACAAAAAACTGGCCATAACTATTGCTTAAACAAACAATAAAAATTTCTAAAGGTTGCAAATTTACCCTTAGGTATTGTTCTTGGTACATATAACTTAATTTTTCCCGTTTGCGAACTTTAATAGTTGTTAGCAAGACTTTAAATAATTATGTCAAAACCTTAAAAAAACATGTTTTAATAATTTGTATTTTTTGTTCAATTTTTATTTTTGGCTTAAAAAACGTCAAAACAAAATCAAACGAGCAAAAAAATTCTTCATAAATACGGTAGTACAATGATATTTAAAACAGCAAAAAACGGCAGGTTCTTTCACCTAAATTTTCAGGTGGCCGAAATTAACGGAATCTTAAAATACGCAGTTAGTTTAACGCATTGCAAAATGATTTTGAAGAAAATATCAAAACATGAAAATTAACAACTTTGAGCCTTAAATAGAAGATATTCTAAGGTTATATAATGCTTCGTTCTAAATTTGATGCAGTTTAAACACAAAGCAAAAATTAGAAAAATCACAAAAAATTCACTTTTTGTATAAAAATGTTGATAATGTTGAATAAAAAAAATAAAAACTTTTGCAAAAACACTTTATTCAACAGTAATCCAGTTACTTTTAGGCTAGTTTTTTGTGTTTTAAAAATAAGCCAATTTTCTAACACCCTTAATTGGTGGCCGAAATTAAGGCGTGGCCGAAATTAAGTCAGTTACCCTACGCTTCGCATATTACGCCATTGCCTTTATTACGCCAATGATTACTGCCATTATTGCGTCTCGCCAATAAGAACACTTGGGACGACCTCTGGAACGAGGGTTCGTATTTAAAATTTAAATTTAAAATTTATTTTTGGTAGTACACTAAACTCCTCCTGTAGTACACTAAACTTCTGATTAAAATTATTAAAATGTCAAACATATTATACGCAATTCCTGGCGAATCTGCAACGTTTCAGTCCCACTTCGTTTCAGTCCTGGAAAAAAATCGTCGCGAGCTTTATTTCGGTCCGCTTCATTTCATTCCCGCTTCGTTGCAGTCTCGTTTCGTTTTAGTCCCGCTAGATTTGAGTCCCGCTTTGTTTTAGTCCTGGCGGGAAATGCATTCGTATACTTCTACGTTGCTTGATTTGAAAACCGCTTCATTTCAGTCCTAAGAAAAAAATCTGATCAAAATCTAGTTCAGATTAAAAAAGAATTGCGCACAACCACAGATTTTAAGAGGAATTAAAATTTTAAGAAAAAAAAACTTTTAGTAAACCAAAATTATTGTAAGAGAGTGGGAATCTTAAATATAAAAAATAAAGGCAAACCCAGTGTGACTGCTCTATTTGTTCGTTGGATTAAAAAAGCCCCCATGAAGTAACCACTCAAATCACGAGACTTTTGCGCCACTCATATCAGCCAATTAGAATTCATTAAAATCAAAGAGTTGAATCAAGAATCAACTTTGGATGGTGGTTTACGAAGAAGTTTTATTCTGTGACATAAAATTCAAACCAAGAAATATGCTTTACTTTAATAAATGTTGATAAAATTTTGCAGGAAGAAACCTTAGGTAGCCAATAGCGTATGGTTTTTAAACTTTTCTTTATTTCGACCAGTAATAAATTAATAAATAATCAGAACCAGACGCAACAGGCAAACGACACTAAAACTTCCGTGGTATCAGGTTCTAATAATCAAAATCAAGTTTTGCACAAATCGACCCGTCTAAGCAGAGCGACTCCCGCTTCTCGTCCCCGACGCGTCGAAGATCAAGACATGTGGACGGCCGGAGGGACCCCATTTGGGACTATTTTAAGACGGTGGGGCATTTTGCGGCAGAGTGCTAGGATAACTCCAACCCTCGCTCCAGCGATCGTCCCAGGAATTCTAATTGGCGAGGCGGGCGTAATAATGGCAATCAAAATATTAGTCGTGGCCGTAGTAACCGTAATAATACAAAAAACAATCAAAATAATAGGAATATTTGGTAATAATTTTAATAACTTTTAAAATTCAAACGGTGAAACGTCAACCCAAAGGGCCTCGCATGCCTGCTCTATTGGATTACTGGAAAGCACTTGCCTCTGGTAAAAATATCGCGTGAAGCGCGGAAATATTTTTTAGTCTTTTATAACGTTTAAAATATTGGACTCCCCCTTTCCGAAACTCTGAATACGCCCATTGGGCGGAGCCTCCGCTTAACAGGAGCATGATTTTGAAGTTTAGGATCATTAGACATCGTATATATCAAAAATTACGCAAGAGCGTGATGCTTCAGGATCTGTAAAAATCACTACAATTTTTTTAAGGATTATAAGATAAATGTTAAGAAAACAAATTCTTTTGTAGTTTTTTTAAATACTTGAATTTCTTAAGAAGGATTGAAATTACAGCCAAATATGAATACAAATCTGAAAGTTAATAAGCGTTTTTTACTGTACAAGAGAGGGTACAAAAAGAAAAAAATAAAACTTGAAAAAATTTTAGTTTTCCTTGTTTCTTAATTTTAAACCAATACTTAATTAAAATTGCAACACGATGATATATTTTACCTTGTTAAAGTGCTTTAATATATCACGTTGTGCTAAATAAATTTTGGTTTTTTAATTAAACGTCACAATAAATAGAAAACATCACTAACATCTATTTTCGTGAACAATGATTTTGAATTAGAAAAATAAAGGTGAAAATTGTGCTTTGAAACTAATTTTAAACTTACATAGGTTTTGTAATGTTCTGGTCGTAAAACTTTTAAAAATTTAAAAATTAATTTTAAAAAGTCCATTTCGAACTTTTAAATAGAAGTATTTTCTGTAATTAAAACATTAAAAAACTGAATACCAAGCGCGCCAGCAGCGCCGTACCTACGAAGCGGCAAAAAACTAAAAATTCCCTAAAAATGCTTTTGTTTTTGTAATATTAAGAAGAATTTCAAAAAAATTTTGAAGGGAACGGGTCAAGACTTTGTACCAAGAAATATTCGAAATATTTTAAAGCGTAAACTGTACTAGTCGCTCGCTGTTTTTCAATTTTACCCCTACATATGATTGACGCTAGTAGTCATTGTACCTTCTTCCTACACTAAAAAACCCTTATTCAGAACTAAAGCTAAACCCAACGTGGCTGCAACAGTTGTTCGTTGGACTAAAAAATTCCCTTCATTAAGTAACCACTCAAATCACGAGAATCTGACGTCACTGACGCCAATTTGACGTCATTGACGCCAATCAAAATTCAAAAAATGAAAGATTTAAAGTAGAAATCAACTTCAGATGGTAGTTTAGGAATAATTCTTTTTTTCTGACATAAAAAAAAAAGAAAATAGTTGTTTAATAAACACGTAAACGCACTATTGCAGCTACGTTTGGTTTGCCTTCAGTCTATATGAGCTTTCAGTTGAAGTATTTTTATATTGTTTTGAAAGCGTTAAGGTGAAATTAGCGATATTGTGATTTTCGAACTTGACATAACTGCCGGTCAAACTCCATAACTCTTTATAAAGCTAGGTTTTAAGTAAGAGGGTAGTTTATTATAGTCACAGGAGTATTATAAGTTTTTTGATTTAGCGGAAATAAATTTTGGTCTAGTCTTGTCATATTTCTATCCCTTCCCCAAATGCTCTGGAGCTCTGGTCTTTTAAGGCGGAGAGAGTTCCGTTCCGCCCTTTCAATAATCGATTTTAAGCTTATTTTTATGCTTGAAATACATTTAAATATTAAGACTATTTTTATAGGCACCTTGCACTGAAACGCAGTTTATACATGAAATATGCAATATACATAAGTGTCACCATAATGGATAATTACCGTACTCCTACTTATCTTTTCGTAGTATGCAGATCAACCGATAGAAAGCGCGCGAAATTTCGATCGGTTGATCTGCATACTACAAAAGATAAGTAGGAGTACGGTAATTATCCATTATGGTGGCGCTTATGTATATTGCATACTTCATGTATAAACCGAGTTCCAGTGCAAGGTGTCTATAGTTTTAAGTAAGTTTTACAAAAAAAATTTAGTTTACAAAAAAAATTTACAAAATAATCCATAGCATCACTCTTTCTCTAATCATTCATAAAATTAGTACAAAAATAGGGCGGAGCTCCGAACCTCCTAAAAGCGGAGCTTCTCACCAGAGCGCAGAGCTCAATTGACAATGTTCTCGTGTACTGTTGCCATTATTTTTATTACTTTACGCGTTAGTTTTAAATGCCTTTTCAGTGTATTTTTGTAGATTTTATTTGTTTAAAAATGTATATTAATGCAATATATTTAAGATTTCACATATTAATTCCTGCACTAAAGAAAAACCAAAACTAGCTGCTCTAGGTTGCTCACGTGGACGTCATTAATTTAAACACGCCCACATGACTTTTATGGAGACAAAATTTTCATTCACACGACACCACTAATTTTTAAGAAATTCAATGCGTTTTTTTTAGAAAATTCAATGCAAAAATTACTCTTTTTCACTTATAGAAAAATTTAGTTTTGAATTATTTTAGTTATATGAAATATTATTAATATCCTAAAGACGAAATTTGACAAAAAGTAAGAAACAAATGCTGTTTAAACTTTGGTTTTGTTCTAAATCTATGTAAATTAATAAAAAAATTACAAAAAATCTAAAATACATTATAAACTCAAACTATAGTCTGTTCAAAAATGATTGAGACTGGCGAAAAAAACGTAAAATTTAAAACGGTATATCTCAGGAACGGCAGAACGAATTAATACCTACATCAGTGTGTAATTTAGACTATTAGCTATCATTTGAAACAAAAATAAAGTCATGCTCATCAATGACGTCATCGATACGGCCAATACGGTGAAAAAAACCTGGGCCTCAAAAAATCAAAACTTTTTTTATTACTGCTAGATACGCCACTTTGTATGCTGTTATAGCTCATACATTTCCGAGTTTCCCTTAAAATTTGAGCACGATTGAAACAGTAAGTTATTTTATGACGGTTTGAATGCCGCCGGTTTTCGCGTTTTTTAACCGATTTTTAATATGGGGACCCACTTAATTTTAACATCGCTCCATATTGTTGGGGTTTGGCTAGCACCAACGCAAGTTATACACCAAATGATGTACACAATTTTTTTTCAGAATTTTTGACCTAATTTTTTTTGGGGGGGGGGCGAAGGGCTAGGGGTCCAAACACAATTTTCGACAACTTCTTTCAAAATTTTTATTCGACACCATTAAAAACGTAAAATTTATCAAATAATAAAGACTTCTTTATGTATGAGTAAAAAAAATTATAGGCACCTTGCACTGCAACTCGGTTTATACATGAAGTATGCAATATACATAAGCGTCACTATAATGGATAATTACCGTATCTCCTACTTATCTTTTGTAGTATGCAGATCAACCGATCGAAATTTCGCGCGCTTTCGATCGGTTGATCTGCATACTACGAAAGATAAGTAGGATATACGGTAATTATCCATTATGGTGACGCTTATGTATATTGCATACTTCATGTATAAACCGAGTTCCAGTGCAAGGTGCCTATATTTAAGCTTACAATAAGCTGTCAAAAACGACGATTTTATAATTTGGAAGCATTCCAATCGCGTATTTTGGCAGAAACAAATGTTTAACTTAAAAACTTTTCCAAAAAAATAAATCTTAAAAGTTCTTTTTTTTAATTTCCAAGTTTTTTTGTCGGAAAAAAATCTTTTCAAAGTTTAAATCTTACTACAAAATTGTCAAATATCACAGCTAGAAAACTGCTCTTTTCAAGTGTGTTCTTACTTGCAATCGTGTTTCCCCGTTTGTTAACACAAAAACAT
This sequence comes from Microlaimidae sp. YZB2_3, assembly GCA_030248175.1. Lineage (NCBI taxonomy): Eukaryota > Metazoa > Nematoda > Chromadorea > Desmodorida > Microlaimidae > Microlaimidae sp. YZB2_3. The sequence continues at coordinate 14,673 of JASAMX010025224.1, forward strand.
GTTTCTATATACTATGTCTTTCAACTTTTGACATAAAATTCAACTCTACTATATGTCTTTCAACTTTTGACCTAAAATTCAGCTCTTTTAATTTTTTTTTCAAAATTTTCGACCTAAAAATTTTTTTGGTGGTGACTCCCCGAAAGGCTAGGGGGCCAAACACAAATCTCGAAAACTTTTGAAAAAAACGTAAAATTTATCAAATAGTAGATTTTTTATTTTAGTGTCAAAAAACCTGATATTAAGCTTACAATAAGCCGTCAAAAAGACGCATTTAAAATTTGGAAGCTTTCCAAGTAGCAAATGCTGGCAGCAGCAAATTTCCAAATAAGTTTTGCAAAAATAATAAACTTTATAAAGTTAGCTCTAAAATTTATTTTTTTATCATGGGTGGCGCGAGAGCGCCACGGGGCGGTTTAGCCCTGTGGCGCCGCGCAAACCATAATTAAAGAACGTGGGTAAATTTTGAAATTCAGAACTTTCTTCTTCTTCTTATTATTATTCCAACGCTCCATCCTTAAAAGCGATATTCCTCATTCGTTACTGATTCATCAAAAATAAACATGGGCTCATAAGAAAGAAGAAGGAATTACGCAACTTTCTTAGGAAGCACTTTTTTGATTTAGGTCCTTGTTATCGATTTATTGATCAAAATTAAAAAATTGAAAAATAGACAAATAAAAACTCCCAACCGCACAATAACAGCCTTTTGGCAACAATAAGGATTGTACAGAGCAGACAACCAACATCCCCTCATAAAAACCGCACAAAAAAAGCAGACGGGTTTTAATTGGTGGCAGAAACGGAACCAAATCCCAGCACCATCTGCTTCAACCGCGCGGAAATCGGCGAAAACAACAAAGTACTTTTTTTAATTCTTGCATTACTGATGAAAAAATTGATTCAAAGTTTTATTTATTAAAAAATAATAATAAGCGTCGGTGGCGCGGGAGCGCCACGCGCCGGTAGGTAATCATCGGTGGTGCGGGGGTGCCACACTGCAATTTAACCCACCGCACCGCACCAACTATACTTAGAGAACGTGAGTAAATTTTTTAATTCATTTCATCTTCTTCTTATTATTATTTTTACTGTAGAATTATAATTGCAATAATTGGCGCACGGCATCGCGCCAACTATATTTAGAGAACGTAGGTGAACTTTGTCTGGAGCGCCACTGCACCGGACTAACTATAATTAAACAACGTGGGTAAATTTTGTAATTTAAATTCATCATCTTCTTCTTATTATTTTTTATTTAAAAAAGTATATCTCGGCAACGGAATGATTATAAACATATGTCATTGCGCAGCTAAAACTATAGTTTATTAGGCTATTTTTTAAATTTAATTCAAAAAAGTGGTAGACTAGCCTTGAAAAATGCTCTAAGAATAGAGCAGGAAAGAGGGGCGATTTTTCCGCGGGCGTATGTTTAGACAGAAAAGATGTGGACTAGAGTCTGAGATGGACATTATGTGGACTATAGGAAAACTTGCATTTGGTTCGGGCAGCTGCTCACTAAATAAAAATTTCTACCTTACAATAAATGATTTGTTTATACATTGATCTAATCACACAGCACTGTTGCATTTTTTTTTATTTAATGAAATGTCAATTGAAAAAATTATACTCACAGAAATCAATGACAAGCGCCAAATCGCCACTTTTTCAAATTTATAGCTGTTTCTTACAGATACAAATATAACCTTCAAATTGAAAAAGTGCGATTTCCAGCTTGTCAAAGATTGCTGTGAGTATAATTTTTTCAATTGAGCACTTTCATGCAAACTAAAAAACCGCAACAGTGCTGTGTGATTAGATCAATGTATAAACATGAATCAGTATCGTATGGTAGAAATTTTTATTCCGAATGAACAACTGCCCAAACCAAATGCAAATTTTCTATAGTCCACATAATGTCCATCTCAGACTAGTCCACATCTTTTCTGTCTAAACATACGCCCGAGAAAAATCGCCCCTTTTTCCTGCTCTATTTTTAGGGCATTTTTCAAGGCTAGTTTAAAAAATGGTGCAAATAACCCCGTGAAAACGCAAAAAAAAATTTCGTTAAAATTCAAAAATACTTCCTTAAGCCATGCAAATTTTTTTCATACGTCTTAATTCTATGGATTTTATTTGTGTCTTTGGCACTAAACGAATCAAATCAAGAACAAATCAAGCACATACAAGTCTTTGTATGCAAACCGTAATACTTCCAAAAATTACATTTGAATATTTGCAAAGTTGAAAACATAATAGAATATAGAAACATGTTTTTGTATATCGGAAAAAGGGAAAATAAGATCCCCAGTAAGTAAAACACTTCATATCGTTTGTCAAATACTCCTCAAACAATGGAATCACCTAAAATACAATATTTTGGTTCTGAGATCCCCCGAAATGAAAATAGCTATACAGTAAATAATCTTTACAAAATTATCTTAGAAACTGAAGATTTGACAATAATGTTAAAGCAATAGGTATTTTTGTAACTTTTGACCATTGTTTTAAGCAATTTTTGGTTGTTCATATGTATATTTGACGAGTCTATAGAAAAAATAAAAAAAACTTTTAAATATTCTCCTTATAATTTTAAATATATACTAATATAGCTGTTAAAATCTTTAAAGAGCAGGCAGCTGCCTGGGCATGGTAATGAAGTTTATACATGTGAAGTATGCAATATACACAAGTGTCACCATAATGGATATGTATGAATTTTCTGACTGATCTTTGTATAATGATACTGAATTATCTACTTTGTGTGCTTTCTATTGGTTGAATCTGCACATACTGAAAGATAAGTATAGGAGATACGGTAATTATCCATTTATGGTGTGAGCCACTACAATGACACATACTTCAGTGAAAGATAAACCCAAGTTCCAATCCCAGTGCAAGGTGCCTATATGTTTTACTACTTGTGTATTTAGGTTTCAACAACTACAACAAAATGAATCAATCCTTGCAGGAATTTTATGTTGTGGTTGTTTTATTTTCCTTATGAAGACAACCCTTGGTGTTATGTTATTGCATATCACCATGCAAATGAATAATGCTTTTTAACTGTAAGGAAAAACAAAGAAGATTAAAAGCTTATTATTAAAATAAATTTTATTTGTGCATACAAATTAAACCCATATTGACAAAAGTAAAAACATAAAAAGAAAAAATACCTACAGTTAACAAAGTACTTATATGTTCTTTTGCCTTTCTCCAGAGAGAAGAGGCTTAGTGGTTTTCTGCATTAAGCGTAATTTTTTTTAATAGAGCAGACGTAACTGAACCAAGAACAAGGACATA